>JABUQX010108231.1:0-12500 GCA_015478945.1 Trachelipus rathkii | reverse complement strand
ACAATTTTTACTCCCAGCAGTCCCATTTCAGCAATAACTTGTGATTCTCGTTTCAGGTAATGGAATACCATTTTACATTGAACACTTAATGCACAGGTGGATGTAAATACTTTTTGAATAAATTGTGAAATTATTATCGAGGTTGTGGGGTATCTATCTATCTATCTATCTATCTATCTATCTCTATCTATCTATCTATCTATCTATCTATCTATCTATCTATCTATCTATCTATCTATCTATCTATCTATCTGCTCCCCAGAACTGGGAGTTGGGTGCGCAAACAAGACCAAGACCGAAGTCGAAGAAAGCAGGGGGGGGGGGGGAGGCTTTCTTCGACTTCAGTCATGGTCTTGTTTGCGCACCCAACCCCCTGTTCTGGGGAGCCGAGTGATAGATAATAGATAGATAGATTTTTATTATTATTAGTAGCAATAATAGAGCTTATTATTATTATTATTATTATTATTATTATTATTATTATTATTATTATTATTATTATTATTATTATTATTATTATTATTATTATTATTCCTTGAAAATTTAGTTCCATTTCAGTTTAAAATATGGCGTTTTTACCACTAATCTGTAATTGATTGGATTTTCTAACTTACTACTAAAGTACTAGACTATTCAACAATGTTCAGTTTGGTAGATAAAATCACAGCTAAGGTAGATATAAACATCAAAACGTACTATATCTTTACCCGTATTTTATTATTATATGTTTTTCAACTGCAGTTTTTTTTGTTAATTGTGGTTTCCATTGCTGTCCAATAGGTACATCACTGATGAAATGTTGTACGTTAGGAAATACAAAATGAAAATTGCATTTAAATTAAGGTTTGAAAAAGTTTTGTAAGTTCTTCCGATTCTGTTAAAATGTTTGATATCATTCCAAACTATTTCATTCTGCTAACATTCCTTAAATTAGCAATTTTGTATTTTTATGGTAATGCAAACTTATTCTCTTATCTCATTTTGAAGTTATTACTTACGTATTTTGAGTATTATACACCTTCCTTGTACCTATAAATTTTTTACAACCAACGCATGCCCTAGATATCGATTATTTTCATTGAATGATTATTTATTGTTTTGATAAACTTACGTTTCACTCCGAAAAAAAGGAAAAATATGGAAACTCAAAATCCTAAAACTACTCTTTAAGATTTCATTAAAGGAAAGCTCATTGGGTTAGTCTGATAAGATGTAGAAAAAGAAGAAGCACCCCGAAGAAGAAAAGATAGAAATTCTGATAATCTGTCTGTTAATGCAGATTCTTCGATGATCATGGACGAAGAGGAAGAGATTTCTCAGAAGAAGAAGAAAAATAAGAGGAAGTCAAAGCCTAATGAAAAAGACTGAAATATTTTTAGTTATTTTTATTATTATTTTCTGTCCCCTCCTTGAAAAGGGCCCTGCCGTGAGTGGTGACAATCTGTAATATATATATATATATATATATATATATATATATATATATATAACTAATATATATATATATATATATATATATATATATATATATATACTATATACATATAAGGTCTTTATATATATATATATATATATAATAATAATATAGTCATATATATACAACTATACATGTGTGTGAATAATATATATATATATATATATATATATATATATATATATATATATATATATATATAATATATATATATATTTATATATATATATATATATATATATATATATATATATATATATATATATATATATATATATATATATATATATATATATATATATATATAATAATATTTATATGCTTCGACTAAAGGTACATTTTTTTCCCAAGTTGGAGATGGGTGCGTTACATGCATCGAAAAAACGGTAAGAGGAGTATGACAAAAGTCGAAAGAATGCCCACCCTTACCGCCCCTCTGTACCATTAATTATTAAGAACTCGTCGCAATCAGAAAATCCACCTTTAAGCTCTCCCAGAGCACATTGATGAATCCTCTATGTTAAATCAGTAAATTGTGGGTTCATCCTGGCCCAGGTGGAGAATACAACCTCATACTACACAGCACCCGCCATTCTACTATGGCACCTTTCTTCTCACTCTTTCAAACTCACATTTCTCTCTGCAAACATTCCTTTACGGCCTCAATCCACTTTTTCTTGGTCTCCCAGCCGGTCGGTTCCCAACACACTCACCACTATACATCCGCTTAACCAACCGACTATCATTCATCCTTTCCACATGACCAAACCATCTCAACATACTTTCATTTATTCTCTCGTTTACCTTTCTTCACACCACACAACTCTCTAATACGCTCATTCCTCATTTTATCAATTCTTCTCACACCTAGCACGCCCCTAAGATTGTCCATCTGAACACATTGAACTTTAGATCTATACTTCTTATTCCAGACCATAGTCTCACTACTATACAATAACACAGGTAACAACATCATGCAAGACCCTAGCGCACTCCAGACTTAGTCCTTTTACATTCACCAACGATTTAATTGTACCAGCCACCTTCCTGCCATTCACAACTTTCCTACTACACTCTGCATCATCCGTTCCCTTTTCATCCAACATATATCTAAATATTTAAACTCAGACACTTGTTCCAGCTGCTCACCATCTAACATAACTTCACACCGAGGACTGTCTTCACTCACAACCATAACCTTACTCTTATCTACGTTTACTTTCAAACCCCTCTTTTACACACCCTGCCAAATCTCTCTACCAATCCTCTCAAACTTTCTTCATATTCACCACACAAAACCAAATCATCCGCATATAATAGGTAGGGCACCCTCCACTCACCTCCATTCTCCATCACTCTAACACCATCCCTTGCCACCCCACCTCTAATTCTTTCATAACCCCATCCATATACAAATTAATATTAAACCAATCACTTTCGACACCATTTATTCTTACATACGCTATTATCATACATACTTTTGATTGCATTCAAGCCTACCACCATATATCACTAACACCTGCCATAGAGCTTCCCTATTAATCCTATCATACGCCTGTTGCAAATCCATAAAACCAAAATACAATTTATTCTTCTTCCCTCATTTTCTCAATCATTTGTTTCAATGTAAAGATTTGATCCACACATCCTCTACCACTCCTAAATGCACCTTGTTCTTCACCAATCAGTCCTTCAGTCACTCAGCACACTCTTTCAAAATACCAGCATGTATCTTCCCTACAACACTCAAACTAATCCCCTATAATTTTTACAGTTCCCCTTATCTCCCTTACCCTTATATAAGGGTATTATTACTGCTCTCCTCCAATCCCTCAGAACTATACCCTCATAATCGCTTTATTACACAACTTCCAAATCTAATCAATCACCATCTCGCCTCCGTTCTTGATCATTTCACCAGTAATTTTATCTATACCTGCAGATTTACCATTCTTCAACTTTCTCACTCTACCCATTACCTCCTCCTTGCTAATGACCTCATCCCCAAAAATACCTATTCCTTCTTGCACCATCAAACCCACACACATTCACTCTATTACCAATGTTATACAGATTTTCGAAGTGTTCCTTCCACACTCTCCTCTCCCCACATCCATTTCATCAGTTACAAAAGCACCATCCCAATTCATTATTAAGCAGATTCTCCTTATTCTCATTTTTAACCTTTCCTGGTTTCTTCCAGAAGAGCTTCCTATTTCCTTGTAAGTCCCCATTCATCCTCCTTCCAAACTGTTCATTTACCTCTTCTTTTTCTCCTACGTATGCACCTTTTAGTATTTCTTTTTTCCTCCTTATATAATTCCAAACATCTTTCATTTGAAACTTCATCATTGACTTTTAGTACATTCAACCACGCTTCTTTTTTACTTTTAACCGCTTGCATCACCTCTTCATTCCACCACTCACTGTTAACATTCTTACTTCTATAGCACATCCACATACTTCCTTTGCACTACTGCTAACAACTGCTTCCTTCATTTGCTCCCAGATTTGTTCAGTTTCAACTTGTTCACATTCAACTGATTTATTTTTCAAGCCCTCTTAGATACTTATCCTTATTACCTGTTCACTTAACTTCTCACTCTTAATTCTACCCGCTTCTTCCTTATCACCTTATTTCCTAAGCCCCCACTAACTTAATTTTACATAAAACAACATAATGATCCGATAATCCCATTCTTAACCCCCCTCACTGATTTAACATCAACACATACTTCAACATCTTCTTCACCAACACAAAATCAATCATACTTTTCACTTCGATACCATCTCTACCTACACCAACTCTAGTATTTATGGATACTCTTGTGTTTGAAAGAAAGTATTACTTACACACTTACACACACACACACACACACACACACACACACACACACACAACATATATATATATATATATATATATATATATATATATATATATATATATATATATATATATATATATATATATATATATATATATATATATACTCTTCTTTTCTTATATATATATATATATATACACACAAAGGTGGGCACCGTTAATGAAAAAGTTAACGTCGTTAATTCTTAATCGTTAACAGAAAATATTAACGGCGTTAATCATTAAAGCGTTTATCGGTAAAGAATGTAGCGGAAGTTAACGTTAATCGTTAACGTTAATTTTTTTTACAGTTATCACCACCACTCACGGGCAGAGCCCTATTCAAGGAGCATGCCAAAATTTCATCCGCTAGCGCAAATTACGCAGATGAACATAGAGCGCAGGCTTTAAAGTGAGGGAGATTAAATTCAGCATTAAACACAAAACATGGTGCTGAAGATACAGCGTTGGTGGTACGCGAGTGGTAAGTTCCCTCGAACACCTGCCGCTGCGATGCCTATAGAAAAGAGATAAAGCACCAACATCGCACCGCAAAATAGAGGTTCAAGAGAATTAGAAAGAAGTAAAGAACAGTTTATAAGCCTTTCGGCTTTTGACTCGACCCTGTTCAAAAGCCGGGTGAAACCAGAGCCCCCAGATATGAGAACAGTACTCTATACAAGGGCGGATGAGACCCTTGTATAGCTGGAGTAACTGAGAAGAGGAAAAAAAAGTCTCGCAGTCTAAACAGAACTCCCAGTTTCTTTGAGGCCGCCCTAGCAACCGTTGTGATGTGAGGTTTCCAAGACATTTTTATGTTAAGGCCAAGAATGTTTGCACTATTGTCAACAGGAGAGACAGAAAAAAATTCGTCAAGATAGGAAGTAGAAGGTATTTTAGAGGGGAGATTTGTAGAGAAGTTGGATTTTAAAGAATTGAATTTCACAAGGTTGGGACGACCCACAAATTCTATCTAGCAGCGAGAATAGAATCGGAAAGAATAAGACGAGGCAATTGTAGAAGTAAAAGATGGACAGAATTGAAATGAGTTGAAGAATGAAGGGTCGAGTCATCGGCATGTGAGTGGATAGAGTTAGATGTGCAGGTGAGATCATTAATGAAAAGTAGGAATAAAGTAGGAGATGAGACGAAACCCTGAGGAACTCCACTATTGACAGAAAAAGAAGAAGTCACTCCATCAACCATAACCGATGTTTAGCGACTTGAAGAAGCTATAGACATAAGTAAGCAAAGGAGGAAAGGAGGGGGCTTGAGCAATGATGCGTGTACTTACCCGGTCAAATGCTTTGGATATGTCAAGCGCCACCACGCAAGTCTCCCCGTAGTTCCTAAGAGCGGAAAACCATAAATCAGTTAAATAGGAAAGTATATCGCCAGTAGACCTCGAACGCCGAAAGCCGTACTGGCGATCGGAAAGAAGAGAATGAGATTCCAGATGGTCTAAGAAGTGAGAGTTGAGAAGGGTTTCAAAGATCTTAGATAGAATACAAGTGAGAGCTATAGGGCGATAGTTAGAAGGATCAGAGCGGCTTCCTTTTTTTCGGAATAGGTTGGACATGTGCGTGCTTCCAACACTGAGGGAATGTGCTAGTATTAAGACATAGAGAATATAGTTGAACGAGGGGTGGTGTCAGCACGTAAGCACATACCCTCAAAACTCGGGCTTTTTCCAACCCTGTGTTAAACATTACTAAACTGGATAATAACCGAGTAAATATAAACACATTTTGAGCCATTGAGAGGAGCGTTAGGAAATTTTGAAAAAAAAAAAGTTTATCTCTTATCGAAATCGAATCTAATACAATTTAAAATCTGATAAGAAAATATTTTATAAACTCGTAAATTAAGTTAACGGTTAACGGATGTAGGGGAAAATTTTAACTCGTTAATAGACCGTTAATTTTTTTCGAAATTAACGAAAGCGTTAAAAGTTAACGAAAAATTTAACGAGTTAATTAACAGATTAACGCTTTAACGCGTTAATGCCCACACACATGTATATATATATATATATATATATATATATATATATATATATATATATATATATATATATATATATATATATATATATATATATATATATATATATATATATATATATATATATATATATATATATATATATATATATATAAGAACTCGCAAATAAATAAGTTGAATGTGAACAAGTTGAAACTGAACAAATCTGGGAGCAAATGAAAGGAAGCAGTTGTTAGCAGTGCAAAGGAAGTATGTGGATGTGCTAAAGTAGGAAGTAAGAATGTTAACAGTGAGTGGTGGAATGAAGAGGTGATGCAAGCGGTTAAAAGTAAAAATGAAGCGTGGTTGAATGTACTAAAGGCCAATGATGAAGTTTCAAAAAAAAGATGTTTGGAATTATATAAGGAGGAAAAAAAATACTAAAAGGTGCATACGTAGGAGAAGAAGAGGTAAATGAACAGTTTGGAAGGAGGATGAATGGGGACTTACAAAGGATCGGAAGCTCTTCTGGAAGGAAGCGCAAAGGTTAAAAATGAGAATAAGGGGAACCTGCTTAAAAATGAATAGGGATGGTGCTTTGTAACTGATGAAATGGATGTGAGGGAGTGTGGAAAGAACACTTCGAAAATCTGCATAACATTGGCAGTAATGAAGAGGTGATAGTGAATGTGTGTGGGTTTGATGGTGCAAGAAGAAGTATTTTGGGGATGAGGTCATTAGCAAGGAGGTAATGGGTAGAGTGAGAAAGTTGAAGAATGGTAAATCTGCAGGTATAGATAAAATTACTGGTGAAATGATCAAGAACGGAGGCGAGATGGTGATTGATTGGATTTGGAAGTTGTGTAATAAAGCGTTTATGGAAAGTATAGTTCTGAAGGATTGGAGGACCGTAATAATACCCTTATATAAGGGTAAGGGAGATAAGGGGAACTGTAGAAATTATAGGGGAATTAGTTTATTGAGTGTTGTAGGGGAAGATATATGCTGGTATTTTGGTTGAAAGAGGCGTCCAGTGACTGAAGGACTGATTGGTGAAGAACAAGGTGCATTTAGGAGTGGTAGAGGATGTGTGGATCAAATCTTTACATTGAAACAAATGATTGAAAAAGGGAGAAGAATAAATTGTATTTAGGTTTTATGGATTTGCAACAGGATTATGATAGGATTAATAGGAGCTCTATGACAAGTGTTAATAATATATAGTGTTGGTGGTGGGCTTCTGAATGGAATCAAATGTATATATGTCGATAGTGAGGGGTGTGTAAGAATAAAATGGTGTCAAAAGTGATTGGTTTAATATTAATAGCAGGGTTGGGGCAGGGATGTGTTATGTCTCCTTGGGTATTCAATTTGTATATGGATGGGATTATGAAAGAATTTATAGAATGAGTGTGAGAATGGAAGAGAGTGGAAGGTGCCCTACCTATTATATGGAGGATGATTTGGTTTTGCGTGGTGAATCTTCTGAGAAAGTTTGAGAGGATTGGTAGAGATTTGGCGGGGTGTGTAAAGGAGGTTTGAAAGTAAACGTAGACAAGAGTAAGGTTATGGTTGTAAGTGAGGATGTCCTCGGCGTGAAGTTATGTTAGATGGTGAGAAGCTGGAACAAGTGTCCGAGTTTAAATATTCCCAGGACTAATGTTGGATGAGAAAGGAACGGATGATGCAGAGTGTAGTAGGAAAGTTGTGAATGTTAGGAAGGTGGCTGGTGCAATTCAATGTTGGTGAATGTAAAGGGACTAAGTCTTGAGTGCGCTAGGGTCTTACATGAGGGTATGTTGTTACCTGTGTTAATTGGAATAAGAGGTATAGATCAAAAGTTCAATGTGTTCCAGATGGACAATCTTAGGGGCGTGTTAGGTGTGTGGGACATGTAAGCATGACAGTCATCTTAGAAATGGGTTATGTGCAAGTGGCAAGAATAATGGTGCGTTGGGATAGTTGAAATTAGGATAAATAATAGTGGATTGGATGCGCAGTGCATAGCCAGTGGTTTTGTTAAATCAGTCCAGCAGTTGGGTGGATGCAGTTTAGAGAACAGTATGGGGGTACTGGAAGTTGAAATAAGATAAAGGTGTGTCAATGGGTTTATCAACCGTGTATTTGGGTATGGATTAGCTGCATGGGCCAGGGATGAACCCTACACTTGATGATATGCCATAGTGAGGTCCGTCACGGCCCGTAAAGCTCTAGTTGGATATTCAACGACGAGTTCTCATAGTAAATTTATGGAGGGGTGATGCAGGCTGAGCTTTCTTTTCGACTTGTGTCTTATTCTTCTACTACTTCTCTTTTCCGATACATGTCACGCATCTTACCCCAGTCTTGGGGAAAAAAAGGAAGATGAAAAATATATATATATATATATATATATATATATATATATATATATATATATATATATATATATATATATATATATATATAAATTCTTTATATATATATATATATATATATATATATATATATATATATATATATATATCAGGGATGGGGAGTCGGAGTCGGGAGTCGGGAGTCGAGCGTTTTCAGGGGTAAGGAGTCGGAGTCGGGAGTCGATTTCCCAAAAAGTTGGGAGTCGGAGTCGGGAGTCGAGTAAAAAAAAACGACTCCTTTCGACTCCCAAAACAATTTTGTATAAACTTTTCACACAAAAATTTGGAAAAACTTAATTGAATTTTTATTATAAAAGACGTACATTTTTTTATTTTGACATTTGTTTGTAGCCAATTTAAGTTGTTTATTTTTAACTGGTTATAAAATAAAGGTTATAAAACTGGTTATAAAATAAAATGTACTTGACTACTTGTGTATTGTGCATTAACGAATTATCAACAGCGAGCGATGCTATTAATAATCGTACAAAATTTAAAGTCAAGTAGAGTACATAACTGATTTTAAAATATAGAGTCACACCAATTATAAGATAGAGGCAATAAGCTAAAAGAATCGGATAGATATACTATACATTTATGTACAACAACTGTGCTGGCGCTCACGTTGTGGTTGTGTCAGCATTTCAAATATTTCTGTGTACCTAATGCCGTGAATTTCTAATATATATTTAATTTTTTGGTGTGTAGACACGCGAAAATATATCTATCTACACACAACCAGTAAGTAGTGGTAAGATAATTTAATAAATAATTAATCAGTTTGATAAAAATATAAATAATTAATCAGTTTGATAAACAAATAATTATTTTACGTTTGGCAGGGGTTTGTAGTTTGTGAGCAAATGACCTTGATTATTTTGACTTTGCAAGTGTTACCAGCGTTATATATATATATATATATATATATATATATATATATATATATATATATATATATATATATATATATTTATATTTTTTTTATATACACTATATATATATATATATATATATATATATATATATATATATATATATATATCAGTGGCACTCCAGCAACTTTTTGCTACTCGTGCTCTCTCTCTCTCTCTCTCTCTCTCTCTCTCTCTCTCTCTCTCTCTCTCTCTCTCTCTCTCTCTCTCTCTCTCTCTCTCTCTCTCTCTCTCTCTCTCTCTCTCTCTCTCTATATATACTTTCTTTATATATATATATATATATATATATATATATATATATATATATATATATATATATATATATATATATATATATATATATACTGCTATATATATATATATATATATATATATATATATATATGGTGAAATTTGGTTTAAAGCCACAACTCATATCTCAAAAACTACAATAGCTACAGCGAAAAGGAAAATACATTGCTGGAATGCTGGACCAATTTTAGAGGGCGAAAATTTTAAAAAAATAAAAAATAAAAAAATAAAAAATGTATCTCGAAAACTCCAATAGCTAGTGGGATGGAGTACATTTTGGAATCCTGGTAAAATTTTAGATAGGAAAATGAATAAAAAAAAAAATTATTGTTAATAATTGAGATATGGACCGATGATAGTTGTGGCTTTTAAACCAAATATCACCTATATATATATATATATATATATATATATATATATATATATATATATATATATATATATATATATATATATATATATATATATATATATATATATATATATAAATATATATACTCTCTCACATATAGATATATATATATAAACTTTGGAAACAAGAATATATACGGAACAGAATGGATTCAAAAATTTTCAGGAGAATTTGCAGCCTCATGATACGATAGATGTTTAAGTTGAAATGGAAATATTTTCTGACCTGACTCTGACCTAACCTGGCCTAACCCTAACAACCTAACCTAAACTAACCCAAAAAAACCATAATTTCGCCCCTAGAACTAGGTAAAAAAAAAAAAAAAAAATTTCATTTCGACCCTAGAACATCTATTTATGTATCATAGATGCTACCTGTAAAAAAATTTTTTTGATCCGAGCTCCCGTTCCGTGTGGGCGTTAAGTAACTTTGTACATATATATATATATATATATATATATATATATATATATATATATATATATATATATATATATATATATATATATATATATATATATATATATAAAAATCTAAATATATATATATAAATATATATATATATATATATATATATATATATATATAAGCCAGACTCTAAAGGAAAGAAACAATCTATTATATCAAAAAATAAAACAGCTAACGGAAAAATGTATACATTGCTGGAAAAAATTTTACCAAGGAAAATGTAAAAAAAAAAAAAAAAAAAAAAAAAATCATATCTCGAAAACTACAAAAGCTACAGGGAAATGAAATACATTTTTGGAATCCTTGTAAAATTTTGGTTAGGAAAATGAAAAAAAAAATTAAACATAAAAATTGGCTATTTTTTTGGGGGGGGGTGCTGGGACATAGTATATATATATATATTATATTTATATATATATATATTATTTGTAAATATATATATATATATATATATATATATATATATATATATATATATATATATACTGTATATATATATATATTATTTGTAAAGGTATTACACGGCAATTTAGGGGCTCGAGCCGACGGGGAACACAGGGGGGGACGTTTTCCATACCCGTAGCGGGGCGGAGGAACCCCACGATACTAAAATACCAAAGAGCCAGGGGTTTCGGAGACCACTCCGCGCAGAATTACCCCGTAGTTCCCCGGAAGGCCGAGAGACCCCGACTCCTGCCATCGGTGCGGTATACCCTTGGGGTATTCTTTAGTAAAAAAAAAAAAAAGCAAATTTAATAGAAAGTCTATTTATTTTAACGAGTAACCAATAAAAGGTCTCTAAATAGGCTCTCTAATCATATTACTATAATTATTAACAATAATTTTTTTTTTTTTTTTTTACATTTTCTTATGTAAAATTTTACCAGGATTCCAAAAATTATTCCTTTTTCGCCAGCACTTCATGTATTTTTGAGATATATATATTTTTTTTTTTTTACATTTTCCGCACTAAAATTGGACCAGCATTCCAGCAATGTATTCCTTTTCCTTGTAGCTATTGTAGTTTTTGAGATATGAGTTGTGGCTTTAAACCAAATTTCACCTATATATATATATATATATATATATATATATATATATATATATATATATATATATATATATATATATATATATATATATATATATATATATATATATATATATATATATATATATATATGGTTAAGAAATCCAGTTTAAAACCACAAATATCTCAATCCATATCTCAAAAACTACAATAGCTACAGGGAAAAGGAATACATTGTTGGAATCCTGGTAAAATTTTATTGCGGAAACTAAAAAAAAAAAAAAAAAAACAAAAAAACTACAATAGCTACAACGAAAAGGAATACTTGGAATCCTTGTAAAATTTTAGTTAGGAAAATGTAAAAAAATAAAATAAAATAAATATTGGCTATTTTTTTTTTTAGGAGCAGGGGACATAGTATATATATATATATATATATATATATATATATATATATATATATATATATATATATATATATATATATATATATATATATATATATATATATATATATATATATATATATATATATTATTTGTAAAGGTATTACACGGCAATGTAGGGGTCAGACGACTGGGAACACAGGGTGGACGTTTTCCATACCTCGTAGGGGAGGGGCGGAGGAACCCCGCGACACCCAAA
>JABUQX010108230.1:0-15000 GCA_015478945.1 Trachelipus rathkii | reverse complement strand
AAAAAAATACAAAAATAATGACTGACTCTTCAGGCAAAAAGAGTTGACAACCTTCTCTCAAAGTTGTGAATAATCCCATAGGGTTATCTTATACTCGAACTGATAGGAACTTCATTTTATCATACTTTACATCGTTTATGAAATAGGCAACTATACAAAGCACAAGGCAAATAAAGGGCCAGACAGTATATTACAAAACCAGATGTAAAATGTGATTCCTTTTAAAATATGTTAAAATTTTTATTTTGTATCATGCCCCCGTAAAAAAATGGTGTATGTGTAGGGTGGTGTGGTTTGTATGCCGATAGAATAAGAGTTTCCAGGTCGCCGTTGAGTAATTAAGAAGAGGCCTGCTAACTCTTTTTTTCTGTAAGATGTCAGTCACTTTTGTTTTATTTTACATTCATAGTTTTTTGTCGTTATGCGTGATTTTATAAATATCTGCCCCGAGCCCGCCCGTTGCTCTATTAATTACTAGAATTTAAAAAGATAAATGATGTATTTTTTTATTCTTATTCGTATTTATTTTTCTTTGTGCTGAAGCTGAACAAACCACAAATCTGCTTTTTGTATTCCTTTAAATACTATGAGGTCTGGAGACCACAAAAAAGGATTAAGAGATAAAAGCACACCTTCAGATGTGAAAACAGACTCCCCGTTAATTAGCACTTTTGACGAGAGCGTTACACACACGTCCCTCATGACCCGTTAAAATGTTGAAGTTTTCCAAAAAACTAATAAGACATTTCCTCAATAGTTTGTTTTCATTGTAGGCTAAATTATATATTGCCATAGAATTTTTTTTTTTATTATTTAACATATAATTTGCGAAAAAATATTATTTAGTGGATAGTAATTTGTCTTTTGGAGTTTGAATAACTCTTGTTTAGGAAAATAATATTATATACTATATATATATTATACCTATAATATATATATAGCAATACACATATATAATAATCCAAAAAGCATATATATATATATATATTATATATATATATATATATATATACATATATGAATATATATTTTAATATATATAGTAATATAGGTAATATATATATGTAACTTTTGTGACGAATATTTTTATTTAACTGCTTTATAGTTGCATTTGTGTATATCTTACTACACATATTAGATAAAAAAATTCATCAAAAAAAAAAAAAAAAAAAATTGCGATTATCAATGAAACGTTATTGCATCTTAAACCATATTACTAAGGCCGATAATCAACAGAGTGGTGGTGCCCGGTAGGGTAGGCTGTAAGAGGGCCAAGCCCGAAAGATGCTACTATTATTTTTATTCTTTACTATGAAAATATATCCGATTAGTAATGCACCAAACTTACTTTAATGAAACATTGGAAAAAGCTAATAATTTTGGGTATGAATATTTTAAAAAATAAGAATTAATTATTATTATTTTAAATATATAGGATAAATATTGGATATTATTTTTATAGTTAAATTTATATGAAAATAGGTTGCGAATAAATGGAATATTTATAATATTAATATACTATGTACATCTCACATATTCTTTTATTATATATCACAAAATAATATTTCATATTTTAGTTAGATGGAGCCAGGTGTCAAACAGTTAGAGATAGGCGGCAAGGCTAAGACTAATACATAGTAAAAAATATTCTATCTGTTAATTTAAGTTATTTGTCTATATTCATCCAGCTTTATAGCAGTTTAAAGCTTGAATAGAAATTATTTAATAAATTATATATATATATATATTGTAATCTGAAAATTTCTTAATAAAGATTAGCTAAAAAATATATTATGTACTACTAGACAATATTTCAAATTTAATCCAATTTGATTTTGTATAAAAACTGCCCCATCAGCTCATGAATGTAAATATGGGAAGCCAGAACTTACCGCGCCAAGCTAAGCATGTGAGGAGAGTGCAGATGGTGATGAAGAAAGCTGCTTCTCAGATGTTCCTATACCTTTATACCTCCCTCTTCAGATATTTGATCCATCTGTGCAAGATTTTAAAAGGCAATATCACCAATGATCATTAATCGAAAGTGCTAACTGAAGCCCTCTTATTTTGCGGTTACAAGGCTCCTCTCATTAGAAAGGACTATAGAAGTAAGTTACCAATGCGTTGATATATTAATTCATACAGAGGACTGTGAAACATAGTGAAATTCATAACGAATATACATGGCGATATGTAATCTTTTGTCATGATAAGTCATTACGAACTTACAGTAAGAGGAATGGGCTAAGAGCATGAGAAAAATGCCAACTACAGGGCTCCACATGAATAATTGGCTAGGTAGATTGAATTGTTGCTAGTCATACTTTATCTTTTGATGGAAGCCCTAATTGCTGCAGTAGCAGAGTTTTTGCCGAACAAATATAAATAGAATAAAAAAGTGAAGAGTCGACGGTGTCTTGCTTTGAAAGCTAGAAAGGCCTACATCATTTTGTTTTAACTTATATCGACTGTTGACATTGGAATTTAAAGGCATACCCATTGGGCCCAATATGAGCATATTCTTTGTTTTGCAATGGTGCTTCAAGATAATTTGATTGCTAATGTTCTTTATGTAACTATATGGCTGCCACATCTGTATTATCATTATTTTATGCAGATGAGATAAGTCATAAATGAAACAAGAATTTTAAAAGGATGGAGCTGGAATCGGAGCTCCCAATAATATTTGTTAATTCTGCAGCCCTGATGACAATTTCTCCACCTGGCAGTTATCTATGAAGAATTGAAATTGGTGTTCCTTGCAAGGCAGTTTGGTTCCTTCAACATACAAAATCAGGTCATAAACTACAGGGAGAACTTGTTTATGGGTTGCAGTTGATAACATAGTTAAGTTCAAATGAAAAATGACTTAATTTTTTTTTTTTTTTTTTAACATACTGAATTTTAAGAGAAGTCTTGGAGTGATAAACTGAGGAATGGGTGCTACCTTATAATGGATCCGATTGCTTTGATAGTAAATTTTGAATAAGAAGTGAAAGCTGGCCAGGCATGCTAAGGAAGTAGGTAGTGTTTTTTGAGGGAGCTAATTTTTCATGTGGTATAATAGGCTTTCTCTAGGTTGAAGAGTACTCTCAGAACCATTCTGTTCATTCGAAATAAGGGGTTAGCCATTGATTTTTTGTTTGCAGAAGCTGAACTGGTTAAAAAAAATGCTTGAAGGTTAGAATAAGAGTAAGCATCCATCTACTATCTTTTTCCATTACCTTGCACATGTGAAGTGATCTATAATATAGACATTTCTGGACAAATGAACTCTCAAAAAATTCAATTTTACACCACTAGGTCTGAGATTTTGATGAAATTTGGTATACAGGGTTATTTTACCTTGCAAAGTCACTGATTCAAATAAAAATGTTTTGCAGCAAATAATTTAATAGTTGTGGTATCCATACCTTTTTTTGGGGAGGGCTCTACCCTTTAACTTTGTGGACCCATATTTACTTTTATTTTCAAAACAAACCAATCAAATTTTATATATATTTGGAATCAAGAAGACTAGATCTATCTAGTGATGGTAATATTTTGATTCTGTAATGAACAGGTAAAAATTCCCCCATTTTATAGATATTACCATTCCCCCACACCCCATTGGAAGGTGAAATTCTTGTTTTTAATTTTTTTAAAAAAAAATTTAGCCTTTCATTCTGTTATTTAAAAAATTAATGAAAAATGATAAATTTTTTAAAATGATTGTGTAGTTAATGTCAATAAAATACAAAAAAATGTTAGGCAAAATAAATTAATAAGTAACATATATATATATTTCAAAGATTCTAATATAGTTTTATATTCCTACAACAATTTTACTAAGAAGCACTATAATTTATAATCAATTTTATTGTTGAAAAACATTTACCTCAGTTCATTTTTTTAAAATGAATATTATATCCTATTAGTTCCTGCTACCTTCATGGACTTACGATCCCATGAAAGTTATTATTAGAAATATGATATCAATTCGTGGATAATAATAATTCTTACACCTATGTGGATGTAAAAATTAAATGTTATCTCCAAAGTTCACATTATACAATAAAATGAATCCTACCCACTTTTCATCATTGTAAGAACAGACTCCAATTTTTGGTTTGATAGATATTTCATGGGTTGGCTTTTTAGATACTTTACAGTCTGCTATTTACCTTTATTCACTGACACTATTGAATGACAATTCAAAAACTTTCCATCAGTTTCAGGGACGAGTCTATGAATTTTTGAGTTCTTACAATAGGCATTACACTTTTAAATATTGCGTTAGGGAATCTTTCCTTTTCTTCCTTCTAAAGTTTTATAAAAATTGTAATAGGTTTTCCAACAACACAACAGAGAGTTCCAACAGCCAATCTAATCCCTTAAGCATTGTCAGCAGTTGCAAGTAAAAAACTTATTCTATTGCTGACTGAGTATATTTATATTCCTCCTAATAAATATTTTGGGAAAGTAAAAAAGTAATCTATTGCTGACTGAGTGAGTGATAGTTTTATAGGAATGCAGTAAAATTCTCCTATCTGTTCACCAATTCATATTTCTCAATTCAATTAAAGTAAATTAAAGTATTCAGAATTAATAAGAGGATAACTAGTTTCCAAAAAGACTCACAGAAATGGTAATCCTATGTGCTTGTTGGTGGGATTGATATTTCAACTTGGCCATGAAAAATTAGACGCACACAAAATATAAGTTGATATTTTTCTGTCAATTTAAAAAAAAATAATTACTTGTTTTTATATTTCCAAAAGAACAGATAGCTATAGGATTAATATTGGAAAGAAAAAGATGAATTAAGGAATTTTTAAAAAGTTCAATTAAGGAATTTTTCTTATACAAGGGTGGCGGGCAGAATGGCACCACTACATTCGTTATGGATAGATTTGAAAACTTAGATTTAACAGAAGTTAAAGCATGTAAGGAACGAGTTTAATTAAGGCTTGATAGTTCTTTTTTTGGCACTGCTCTGCACATCAGTCCACGTTTCCAGCAGGAGGAGATTAGGTCAATGTAGAAAAGCTGAGATGGCAAATTTCAAATAGTCTGCCAAGGCAGGGGCTGCAATGAAAATGGGGTTTTGAAGCTTTTTCCAGCCTCCATCAAAGACTTTCAATATGTGTAGCACCATTAATAATGGCAGCGAAATTGATAATAATAAGGGTAATCCAGTAGACAGTTTCTCCTTCATTCAGTAATATAATCTCAAGGATGTTTCATATAGGTATATATAATATATAATATATATATACTATATACCTTGCTCCTAAAAATATTATTGTTTATATTATACTTATGGTATTATAGTATATATAGAGAATTTCTATTCAGCAACAACAAACACCTATAACCGGATATAATTTATATATACTTCATAGGTAAATAAGGTTATCGCGGATTTATATGCCTCGCGTATATATAGTAATATTACGATATAATATAGGAGCTGGTATATACTCTAATATATATAGGTGTAATAATAATATTTTTAAGATTTTTCTATGTATTCGGATTCGAACATTCCACACACACGGAATTCGGATTTCGATCCAAAAGTTCTGCCGGTACCATTCGCCTACTATATTCCAGCTGGATATATATATATTAATATATATATATATATATATATATTATATTATATATACTATATATATATAGTATATATCTAATATTATTAGTATGTTATATATATATATATATAATAATATATAAATTATATATATTATATATATATATATTAATATATATATATATATATATAGGTATATATAATATATAATGATACTAATTATAGATATATATATATATAATATAATATATATAACTATACTTAATATTATATGTAGTGAATATATTATACGGTTATGTCCCCAGAATGAAGGCACCATCAAGTACCGGTATACATGTATATAGGACAAATAGGGGAACATTAATAATTTTACTATATTTTTTTTTTTTTTTTAAAATTTACAAATGTGTTGACCATTTGGTATTAGCTTCCGAGAGTGATCAGTGAAGGGCAAAACTTAAGAAATATGAAGCCAAACATTGGTGAGTGGACTTCCTCTCGCAGATGAAAATGCTTGCAGTCCTCCACATTCGCCACACCAATATCACTCACAGGATTCCTGTCTGCCCATACTTATGCTAAATTTTAGCCACGCCATGGCCCCGGCAATTCTTGCTTCACCGAGTAATCCTTCATTCTCGTTGTCCTCAACTGGACTCCATTTGCCATCAGCATTTTCCTACTCTCTGGTCCATAACATCTAAAAGGTTATCCCATATCTTATCTGAATCCTCCCACTTTGATAGTAAATTTTTTTTTCTCTTATCTCCAAAAACTGAATATTCTAAACAACATTTAATTTTATGTAATATTAGGTAGCTAGCGCAGGCGCTCGAGAACCCTCCAGAGGCAAGCTCGGGTATTTGGCCAACAAATGAGGAGCCGTCCCAGGTTGCCCAATTCTGGCCGCGAGTCCGCAGAATGCTGAGGCTGTTACTCTCCTTGGCGCCTTGGCTGGTCGTTCCTCTGCTCAGACAGATTCAATAGATGAACACCCCCTCCTAGATGGGCGAATCTACCAGTGAGCCAGTGGTGTTATCTGCTGTAAAAATTAAAAAAAAAAAAAGTATATAATGCTAAGGACAGTTTTTTAATTTAGCTTTTTAATTTATTTTTAGAGTCTGAATATTTCATCTTTGCCATCCAAATTGCTTTATAGAGGGTAGCAATTTATTTATGTTGAGCCCAGCCGTCCCACCATGCCGAGCTTGATGGAGTATTCCACCCAGTTGTGGCTCTCGGCTTCCTTGGGGCTGCTTGTGGGTCTCTGTACAAAATCAAAAAAGAAAAGAAAATAGAATAAATAATCATGATGCGACAACAGAATTTACTATATAACAGTATACTATACCATATATAAACAACATAACGTATTATTTATGTATATACATATATCTACCCACATTATATAGAATTATAATTATAATATATATTAACTAACAGATACAGGTTAGTTTTAAAATTAAAATTGCTTATGTTTTTTATACACATACCAGTGACAGTAAATCATAGGTGTACACCCACCCCCTCCTACCCATTCATTGATCTATGAATGCTTTCTTTCTTTTACCTAATTGACCATTACATGATTCATGAATTTGCACAAGTTATTTACGTGAGTATAAATAATTTATGTTTGCTTTTAAATCGGAGGAAAGAAAAATTTTTTTGGTATACGGGATGGTATAATACATAATAATATGTAATTTATACTCAACTCATATAGTTTACGATTAATATATTACTATATATATATCTACTACTTAATTTTTTCATTTTATGATATATATCTAGTCTGCTATAACTACTGTAGTCAACCCCTACAATATCACCACCAACACAATGCCGAACCCTCAACTACTTCGCACCACAACGCATCACGCTAACAAACTTAACAAAAAACCAACCAATGCCCATTCCTACCATCAACTACTACCGCCAACAATTGAATCGCCAGCAGACAACAACCTACTAACATGTCCTAATTTGCTCTCCTCTGCCTTAATACATTTCATACTATATATGAGTACAATGTTATACTATATAACTTTTATCTTTAATTTGACAGTTTTTATTAATTGTCAGAATTTGTCTTATACTTTGATATGCGTCTACATAGGAATATAGAAGTCGAACGTTTTGAGTATAATTCCGTAATGTAATAGTGTATGTAAATATTCATATATTTATATATTGAAGTGAAAAAAGCTCATATGGGATGTATCCGGTGGAGAGCTAAACAGTACATTATTGATTTTGAGTAGTATGTTTTTCAATACTCGCAAAGGCAGTCAGAGGACCCCTTACAGCGACCCAGAATAGCAAGGATATTCCGAGATGAATCGCAACATTGTCAAGAACCCCCATAACGTCCTACCGGGTTAAGTAATCGAGTCACAACTTGCATTCGATATCCCTCTTTATCGGAGCCGGGCTGTACAAAGATGTGTATGTAGATAGAAGTGTATGCATATTTTTATATTTATTATAAAAACCTGTTTCATTACTAAAGTTATGAAAACATTTTTTCAAGGAAAGTTGTTCTCGTATAGAAACACGTTTTTTCCCTAAAGCAGTAAAGACCTGCAGTACCGCCAAACCACGTGGCACCCCACCCCACCTTGTCCACCTGTGTTTTTCTGCTTACTGCTTTACTGTTTTACTGTTTTAAGTCCTAGCAAAAGCATTTTATGAAAGAAATAAGCTGTATATTAGTTAGTTAGCATATAACGGTACTTATCAATTAGTATCGTAGTATCATACCAAAAACATTGTATTCTGATCATTCCGCTTAGTATAGTAACTGTTAATATTAAGTTTAGTTTAGTGCCATAAGTACATTAGACTAGGTATAACTAACACCATCTGGAATACTATGACTGACACTATACCTATTAACTACCTACCTTTCATTTATTGTTATTAAAATTATATCTCCTTTTTTTATCCAAACGATTTACGAAGCAAAAATTTATATAATCCCTTGTCTGATAATTATATAATATTATATTATATTTTATATTATAAATATAATTATTATTATTATATTACTATATTATATTATTAATCTAACAGAATAGTATAGTCAATCTATTTCTGGTCAAAATAATATATATAGATTAATAATTTGGTGTATGCTGAATAGATACACCACTATATAAAAATTCCGTGAAAACCACAATATTAGTAGTATATATAGAATTGTGACGATGTAGTATAATATATATTTGAAAATTATAAATCAATTTACTTGATAAGATATATAATAAAGAGAAGTAGTAACGTCTCTCTTATATTAAGTAGTATACTAATCATATACAGAAACCCAATTTCCAGTAAGGTAATGTAAAAAAGTATATAAGTCTTATTAGTTATTTCCTTAGTATATGGATATATTATATTATTAATATATATTAATAATATGTTGAATGCGCTACAAACTCAGTGATTTAAACTTCATTGATCAATTCTAGAACTAGATTCAGATTAAGCGATTATGGTAATAAGAAGAATTTAAGTACAACTAGGTAATAATGAATGTATATATAATATAATAAATATTTTAATTGTAATAAATAATATATTACTGATCATAATAAAAAAGTAGTATAAGTATTTTTAAAAGAACGCTAACAGACAAGTTAGAGTAATATGAACTTTTATCATACATTATAATTAAATATTTATATAACAAGAATAATAATAAAATAATAATAATATATAATATATATATAATTAAAATGAAATAACTACATGAATTATTGAAGTGTAATAATAGTATTAACCTTATATCATTCTTATAAGGTAATATTCTGACCACAGGATATTCAGCTCCGGCTATACTCGTATTATAATTCAATACAGTTGTATCATCCGATCTATAAAGTAGTGAGCTACTACTCACGACAACCAGTATATACCCTTTATGTAAGTAGTAGAAGTTAAGTCAGTTTATATAAGTAGTATACAAGTATCAAAGTATTAATTAATGTAGTTAATAGTAGTCAGTAAAAGTATAGAATTTATATGATCTATTCGACCTTATATATATTAACTTAATAATTTATTTATATACACAATTTAAATAATTTGTGTTTAAAGAGACTCAAAGTAACAATTATACACAAAGTAGATATACAGTGATAGCACATCTAAGAAGCAATCCATAAGTGAACTGCTCGGCGCATCTTCATTCATTTAAATGCTATTTTTTTTACTAAATAAATAAAGAAAAGAAAAAAAAAAAAGTTGTCTACAATCACTATAGATGAAGATGATGTGGTGCTTAATCAGAATACAAATAGCAAATGGAACGTCAAGGCATTGGGCAATTGTCTGAGCAAGCAAGGTTTTACCTAATGAATATAAAGAAAAGTTCTCTTAAGTAAAAGAGTAAGATATATAAAGTAAAAAAATAAATAAAATAAGAATCTAGTTCTGAGTACATAATTAGGATACTTCTACACCTAAATTTACTATACCATATATTAGGGATATAGTATTGGTAGTAATAATATTAGTAGTAGTTTTAGTATTTAAGTATTAGTTAAGTAATAGTAAATTAATTAAGTATATATTATTGTAGTTAGTGATATAGTATGTATGTGAGTGAGTAGTTGATGTATTTATATTATATATAAGTATAAAAATATATACATATATATGTTATATATAGTTAGTTAGTAGTTCATAGTAAGTTAAGTAGTAAGTATAATATTAGATAGTCATTCGTTAGGTAGTAGTAAGTTAGAGTAGATACAGGAGGATAGCGTGATAAGAATAGTTATATATATATCAAAATGCTAAAACATTTACTGTTAAGATAAGTTAAAAGAAGATGATGAGTAGTATAGTGAGAATATTGAACTGTATATTTCTTCATCTGAAGACTAAGGAGAAGAGAATATAGAGAAAGAGAAGCAGAAGAAAAGAAGAAGAAGAAGAAGAAGCAAATGAAAGAAAGAAAGAAGAGAAGAAGTAGCGCTACAGAAGAGTCGAGGACACGTGTTAAATCGTCATTAACATTATAACGTGTAGTAGTAGTAGTAGTGAGTAGTGTTTAGCAGTAGAGTATATATATAGTAGAATAGAAAACACATTCTTGTTTATCAAAAGGCTTTACGATTTCAGTCACTCTAGCAACATAATCTCAATGTTTATTATCACACCGAACATTTTCAAAGATGAATTCCCAACTACACAATCACCCCGGAAAATGAGACCCTCTCTGGTCCCCGAAGGGGTGTAAGCGTATATTAATGGAGTCCACTACGTGTGACAATCAAACATGACTAATGTGGCAGTTAGCATGGTTTTCAATTCCACACTAAGCATGCGCACTACCTCCACACACATTGAAATGCCTGAGTTTAATATAATATTATATATATTATTTATATATATATTATTTTATATATATAATATATATATATATATATTATATTATATATGTTATAATTATATTATATAATATATATATATATATATATATAAATTATTATTAAGAGATAGAGTTGAAAATCAAGATAATGATGTATAAAATTTAACTATGAAGCATCGAACGGATTATTTAATATCATCTTCTCCCTTGTAATATATATAATAATATATAATAATATTATATATATATATATTTTTAAAATATTTATATATAATATATTATATATAATATATATAAATTATATATATCAATACTTTCCCGCGACGGCAGAGGCGGGGGGACAAAACCCACCGGGCACGGCGGCGGCAGCGGGTGGCTGAACGGTTCATCAGCGTTAGCGCACCACGTAATATATATTCATGAGCGTATGTCGTAGAGAGTTCATTATGACATCATGATAAGTCGTAGGATACATCGCAGCTACTTCATACGTAACCTAGTTCGTGGGGCTTCATGTCGTAAACTATGTGCGTGCGAGCCACGACATGGTACAGCTCATATTATAAGCGATGACTCATAGCTGGAATATGGACGTAAGATGCGAACGAAGGGGTAGGGCAAAACGGAATAGTATATCGCATGTGCTCACCATACCACATTACGCACTCACGTACATGCGAAGAATAGAAATAAGGACCCCAGGCCCAGCCCAAACAAACAGCAGCCGAAAAAGTACCAGAACGATAGCCCCGCGGTAGGTGCTCGAAGTCTTAGGAAAATAAACGTGTTCTTGAACCCAGTTATAGGCGAGGGGATCGTGGTTATACTTAATAATTAATATATTATAATATATATATAATAAATATATATTATATATATATATTCTATATATTATTAAAAATATTATAAATTAATATTATATATAATATTCATATTATATATATATAGTATCATTATACAAATACCAAGCTGTTTTAGAACGAATTTATGTTTAATAGAATTTTGATTCAGTTTTCAATAGTAATTTAAAATATTTAAATTTAGTTGGCATGAAGACCATAGTTCAGCTTAGCCTTTAACAAAAAAAAAAATCTTTCCGCATTGCGTTTAGGACAAACGAAAAAAAGTTAAACTATTATATTTATTGTCTCTGTATCAGCCAATACACATTTTTAGACTAAATTTCTGTATACATTAAAAACCAACAATTTTATCTAAAATATTACACATTCCAAATCAAGGAATATCCATCTTGAACAAATTATGAAATCAAAACTAGTTCAAGCTTTTATTATATCTGAACCTATTAGATTAAAAAGGTAACTAATTGTATAAAAAAGGCATTATAATGGACAAATCGGCACTATTTAAACCAATGTGTCCTCTATCTATATAACCCAAAATATATATTTATAATGATTATATATATATACCAATCATTTTTTTCTTATATATTGTTATCTATGCAACCACTGAAAAATTCCATATTATAATGACTATAATATTTAATAAATGTAGTTAAAAGTTTATAACTAGATTCTTTTATTATGACATCGCATATATATTATATATAATTATAATTTTAATTTTATACATAATATATTATATATATATATATATTATATTATTAATATATTATTTATATTAATATATTATATATATATATATTATATAATATATATTATTAAAATATAAATAGAATATAACTTTGAAAGGATGTAGGAGTATTTAAATTTCGAATATTTGATGTCAATTTGTCAACATTGACCGTCAGCATCAGCACTACTCATCAACACAACCCAAAAAACCATTTCAGTAATTGAAATAACTCCGGTTCCAAATTTTGTAAAGCGTATGGTCTTTTGAGCTTATTCTCAGTTTCTTATCTGGTTGACTAAGGTCCTTTTATCTACATGTAGGATAGTTATATTGAACCGGTGTGGAAGTTATATTATTACAATTTTTCAATGAAAGTATTTACTTTGTGAATTAAAGATAAACACATTAATAGATAAATTTTAGAATATTTCAAAGTAAATTTTAAACGTAACAAATAATCTTACTAGTATAAATTTTGTACTGACAGCTTCAGCTACCCAAAGAAATATCATTCATTATGTAGTTTTTTGTGAAATATTACACTGTAAGAAATCACGCAGAATTTAATTCTAATTGTAGCCTATTGAATAATCTCAGTTTTTGTCAACATATATCAACTAAATAATTTAAATAGTTTCAAGTATTCTAGTATAATCCTAGAAAAAACTTTCAAATTCTATACTCGTGAATAGTTAGTGACACCCACGTGAATTAAATAGTGGGGTATTAATATCTTTAACTTTGTCCCAAGGAATTCAAAAATTTTTTCCCGTCTTTAGAAATAATAACATATATAAGTGCTCTTTTTTTTTTTATGTGATCTTATTATCAACTACGTATAGGCGAAGTTTATGAACTTCATTTAAAAGTCTTTTTGCGTTATTTATCTATAACCCATATGGGCGCATTTTATAAATCTTTATATTTTTTTAAATTTTCATATTATCGATCATTGATCATTACTATAGCAATATACTTAATACCATTTGGGCAATCCCTACCAGCCAGAAATACCAAGCACCCAAAGAACCTACACACACACCACACACCAACACCACACAAAACACAAAACACCAAAACCACCTATTACAACACACAAATCACACAAACAATAAATTATTAATTATTAAATATTATATATAATAATTATATAATATATTTATTATTATATATATATATATATATATATAATATTATATTATATATATATATTAATATTTATATATTTAATATATTAATAAAAATTATTATATATATATATATATTATTACATAATTATATCATTTCTAAAATAAATATATATAATATTAAATATTATATATTATATAATATAATATTATAATTTAATATATATTATAATAAAAATATATTATATATAATTATATAATATAATATTATATATATCTTATTAATATATATTATTATATTAATTATTATAAATATATATATAATATATATAATATATTTATAATAATATATATTATATTATATAATATTATTATATATAATATAATATAATATAATAATATATAGTATAATATTATATAATGATAATTATAATTTAATATATATATATTAATTATATATTATTAATATTAATAAATATAATATATATACATATATATGATTAACATATAGTTTAAATATATATATATAAATGAGATAATATTATATTATTAATATTAATAAATATATTATTATAAATAATAGTGTTAATAATATAATAGTAAAAATAAAAATATAATTATATAGTTAGATTTATTTATGATGTTAGGTATATAAGTTAATATATGATATAAAATATATAATAGAGATAGAGAAGATGGTAGGATATATAGAGATTCAATTAGAAGAGAGAGAGAAGAGAACTAATGAGAGATTAAGAGAAATAGTGATAGAATATAAATGTAATATGGTGAATAATTAGCTGGGATCTTAATCATGGATAGAAATATTCTATAATTCAATTCCTTTAGCGCTTGCAATAGAGCTTTATGTGCTTGATGCCCAGAGTCATTAGTGACAAATACAGAGTACCAAAATTAAGTCATCAACTTTTACACTGCTCAGCTTTGGAAGAAATAAAATGGCAGAAATGCTCAATCGAATAAAAAATGAAGTAGTGATCAGATGAAAGCAAGAATGAAAAGAAGTTTCATTATTACTGCTAAATCAATGCTGTGCTTGGGGGGAGACTCGAATGAGATGAGATCACAGAGAAATAACTATATCACCATATTTCATAAGCGTAATAATGGATTTTCAGATTAGATTATGATCTAGAGAGTAAGATAGATAAAAGAGATGTCGTGATAAGAGACGATAGGTAGATAGAAGACGATAAGTTAAGATATCGAATAGATTAAGAGGATAATAGAGAGAGTATGAGAGATTAGAAAGAGAGAAGAGAGGAGAGATAGTATGAGTTATAATATATAGACGAGAA
>JABUQX010108229.1:0-11701 GCA_015478945.1 Trachelipus rathkii | reverse complement strand
TTATTATTTTATCTATAAGAGTCGTCATGAGAACAACAGCATGCGTGTTCTGACGTTCTCGCCCACCGCTCTTAGGGTCTGCTGGTTCGAGTCCGCGTTCAAACGGATTTGTTACTTTCGACTAGTCACCAAAACGGACCGGACACAAATAATTGCCGTTTGTAGGAGATATTTTCGTAATTCATTACAGTTGACGCCATATGCTATTAATACACTTAATCTCACATACCTAATCCTACACCTCACTCATCCAATAGCCAACACAATAAACCGTACAACCTTATTCCACATACAGACAACTCACATTTCCTCATTAGCATCCACGCCACATTAGGTCGTGAGCTCCATAGCGCTTTGCCGATGCCCCACCGATCTGAGCCGCGATATCGTTGACCTCGCGTCAGACGGAGGCTGGGGTTCACTTATCATCCCTGATAACCTGCACCTTCCACTGTGATGGGCCCCATCTGTCTGGGAAAGAAATAACATAAAATAGCTTAAAATATTCCCACGATTGTCGTGGTAAAATATATCTATATAGTATATACTATAATATTATTACTAATATAATATATATATATCTTAATAGTTAATAATTAATATTATACGATATTATTATAATTAATTACTATACTCTATATAATTATATATATATATATAGTTATAATACTACTTAAAAGCAGAAAATTTCTAAATTTCTCTCTCTCTCATCTCTCATATATATAGATTATACTATACTATATATATAATATTATAATACATATACTACCTTATATATAGCTATATAATTATACAATATATATACTAACTAATATATATAATATAAGTATTATATGATTTTTATAATATACTATAGATATACTATACATACTATCTATATATATATATACTATAATATATGACGCAATAAAAATAGAAGAAATGAAAAAGAGAAAAGAGAACTCATAATAGCACTTTATAGAAGGCCTGACATGAAATCTTCAAGAAGAATCATTAAAATCGTGCACGAAAAATATTTGGGTCTTTTTCTGTCAAAGAAGATGTTTCCGCCATATGTGCGCCATGATATAACTGCCTCGTATTTTACTTTGAAGTTCCTGAATTTTTTCACTCTATGCTTAGGTTTCAATGCCATTTCTACAACTAAAATTAATTTGTTGCTTACTCTCTATTTTCATCTAACTCTTCTGCGACTTATCCTAAATTCTTTGTCAATCTAAACCCCAAAACATTTTTTTTCTTTTATTTTACGACGACTAGGGTAGGAGGTTCGTGCCTTTAAAGCTGTAACAGCTTGCGGTGTCCGAAAAGAAAATGATCTACCAGATTTATGGCAATCTTTCACGTCGCCAGTGCCCTCGCATAACCTTATTGCACAATACAACAACACATACTGCTAATACCTATCGGTTGCAGTACTCTTTTTCTTTGCCTCGCTTATGTAACGCTATAACAGCAACACTGTTTCCTTTATCGTCTCGCTTCATAATTATGCAATCGAAAAATAGTGTCTAAACTTAATGTCAAAGTTACATATTGACACCATAAGATATCCCTTTGAATACGCTTATTTCTAATCGATCTATATAACAACTTCAATATATTGTAACATCTACTCTGATGGGAGTGAATTAGCATTATCTATTATTTTACCCTGTATTAATATATATAGGGATCATATTAATAATAAATCTATAGTTATATACTATATATAGTACTATTTTATTAGATCATTTTTTTATACTATATAATATATCAGATAATATATATATAATACTACATGGTACGTATAATATAATTATATTAAGTAAACACTATATGCTGCGACGCTAAGTATTATAGTATTACTCCTATATTACTTATATAGGATCTATAGTGAAGTATACATATATCGCCTATAATCTATTTAAGAGTAGCACCATTTTTTTATTATTATTTTTTAAATGTAAAGAATACGTAAAAATAACCTTTACTATATATATATCCCCTATCTCACTAAAACTCCCCCCCCTATTAGAAAACCTAAAGCCCCACAAAAAGGTCTAAAACAAAACCTTCTACCATCCCCCCAACACCAACAAACAAATAACAAACAAAACTTTTGTTACCTAACCTGATGAGAATGGTCCCATACACATGTGCTACTTACGAAACAAAATTTTCACCCAAAATAAGCATGAAACAAAAATCTTTATATTTTGCAGTCCCCCCCCCAATTAACGACCCTCAATCCCTACTGGTTATAAAAATCCCCGTGTTCAATTGTTCCTTCCATATTATAATCGGTGAAACCAATGATGACCCCACAACCGAAGCGTACCAACACCCACAGCGACCAATAAAAATAAATCCTAACTCAGCCCCTCACCAATCAACAGATACCCAACAAACCATCACATAATAATCCAGACACACCACACTACTTAAAAAAACACAAGACAACCCAAAAAAATGAAAGAGCATAGAATCAGTTGCTATATTTTACTAATACCCTTAACTCAACAAAGCAAACAGGCGAATTTAAATTGGATATATTACAAAATTCGCATCATTTTTCATCAAGGAAATACTTCGCTCAACTAAAAACTGATCAGATAACCAACCAAATCATTCCCAAACTCAACCTGACCCCCACATTAGCAGTCTCTCCTGTTCCTCTTACATAGGTCAAGTAATCATGGAAACGAACGAAAAGCTCGTAACCTAAAAGTAAGTCAACTCATGTTCATTCTTTATAAAAATTTTAGCGCCATGTATATTTATTAATTTTACAAATAATGAAAGCTTGCTTCGTCTATGTATTTTTTATGATCATATAATCTCCAATATACTGACGTACACACGCCAAATATATATATCTTCTATATACATATATATATATATATATATATATATACTTAGCTAAATACTATGTGCAAAGTTTCCTTCATTACTACTAACATATATACTCTTGATTTGCTGTTATATTGCGGTGATGGTGCATGTGTTAGAGGTCCTTATATAGTCATATGCAATTAAACACGGCCACAAGAATATACCCGAGTTTCAATAGCGAGGCTCCTAGACCCTCATCAATCTTTACTACGATAAAAGTTATACACTTTAAACTTACTCAAATGTCGTCCCAACGGCCCTCTACGTGGTACTAATTAAAATGCAGGCTCACTACTTCACATTCGTTCGTGTAATGCTGTTAAATTTAAGTCAAGTAAGTAATTATACATTACTATGAAGGCGAAATACTAAAATCAAAAAAAATATATTTACTGCTAGATTTAAGTTAGTTTACGAACAGCAATCCACCTTATAAGTATAATTATTATATATATATATATATATATATACGTATGCTATATACTTTAACATATTATTAATTGTATGCACTCTAACAACAAATAGGTTACTATAGTTCATATATCTATTATACTAATATACATATTACTAACGCTAGTGAGGATAATAAAATTACAGATCCTAGACATCGCTAACATATACTACATCTTAATTACTCAGTATATAGTTACTCGGCCATCTATAATATTACTATATTATATATATATTATTGCCTTCTAGCTGTAGCCACATTTTTTCCCCTCCCCTTCGTATTAAATGCACATAAAAATTGCCGAATTTCAGGCCCTCTGTTTCATGGAACCTCACCATCTATTGAAAACAAATAAAACCATGTTTAGATTTGTCGAAACTCCCACACAATTTTTGTCTAAATGACTTGCCTAAACTTGAAAATTATACAAAAAGACTTGATACTATACTAAAAGTCATGGCAGCGAAATTTTAAAATATTTCACCACCCATATCTCTGCACACCACCTATCATATCATCCCTATTCATTATCTGAAAATTCCCTTTACTATATTTCTTAACCTTTCAAATTGAAAAATTGGGAATTTGTTTTCTGTTTATCCCCGATCTGCATGAAAATTTCATGACATATAGTAGTGTCGCGAGGATGATGCCACATTCATTCTACTTTAGAGTAACACTCCTACTTTTGTATATGCGCTAGTTTTGGATTCGTCGTTGGCAACTAAAATTCTTAAAAATGTTTTCTTGGATATTCTAATTTCTTTTTTTCTTCTCTTGATATACAGAAAAATCTATATCTAAGCTAAAAAAAATGATCTCGCTCCCGGTAACTTCGTTCACACTTCTATCTAACCTATACCGAAGCTTCTGAAAATTTGTCTGCTTCAGTAGTCGGATATTAGTAGAAAAAAAAAATATCAATATCTTCGCCCAACAACATAAGTAATATACATAAGAAGTAAGTCTTAATTCCATGTAAGGGTCCCAAAGACAACACCCAATGAAAATCGGATAAAAGAACACTGAGTTCATCTTTGTCTCATACATGCCTATCAGCCTCGCTTTACCAATCCAGCCCCTCCTAGGAGTTTGTCCGCTTGCCTCTCTAGAAAAAAAAGTATTTATAAATACCCACAAAAGTTTTACTCTGCACTCTCATAGGGTTCTAGTGATCTTACAAGTGGCATGAACTTATTTTTATCTCATCTTTGCTTCTGAAGTTTTCGACTAATGTATCTTCGATATATCTAGGCTTATGGGGCTTTTCCAAATTCTATTATCTATAAAAGATATAAACTAAACCATACCCAAAATCGAATAACATTAAACTCATTCCTTGCAGATCCAAAGATGCTCAGGAAAACAATCAAAGCGCGGCACCAGCTCGAAACCTCACGCCACTCACCCTCAACTTACAACATAACACACTCAGTTTACTCATATATTCAATGAATCAATCGTTTAAAAACAAGAGAAACAGCTGATGCTCCTCCGACCTTCACACAGAGTGAAAAATCAACGTTTATTTGTTTAATACTTGAGAATTATAAATATGTCTTCAAATTCCTATGATAATGTTTTTATTAGTTTGTTATAAGAAATTATTACTTTTAAGTTGGCAGATATTCCAAGTAGAGATTGCAAAATAAACAGTACAGAATTCAGTTAGCTTAGGAGTAAATTTTCAACCTCTTAAAAATTTGGCAATCATTATAATAATATTTTTTAATAAAAAGACACTCGCATGCCTCTAATCTTTAATAACATTTAAACTGAAACAAAAAGAGAGAAAAAAACATCTTAAATTCATGTTAATTGAATTGAAAACGGATAATATGTTAAAATAAATGTAAGCAAAAAAAAAAATCTAATTGCATGAGATTTTATTTTTAATTCTCTGTATATTCTTAAAAACTAAATTCTAACTTCTTTTTATACTCATTACCAGTCTCGCGCCTCAATTCCCTCGACGCTAGACTTTTTAGATAGTATCTTCACATAAACGGCTGAGTGTTATGAGTTTTGAAATAAACATATGAAAATAGATAATTTAAAACATATATTAACTATACAAATAAATACCTCAAGCTTTTAATTTAAATGGAAATTTTTCACCTTTTGCTAAACTTTAAACATTGTTTTTGTAAAACATCAGCTTAATCACAGTTTCAAAAGGGCAACATACTAAATCCAACTTACAAATTCCCAATTTTATTTATATTACACCAATGTTTGTAAAGCCTCTTTCACCCCAAAATCAGCCGAAACAAAATTCCGCACGGCATCGAAAAAATTTGAGTAAATTGCGCAAGCAAGGAAGGCCTCTATCACACCAAAACTTAAAATCTCGCAATTGATCAGCGTATGAGATGACAATATCTCTTTTGAGAGCACTATTCACTTAAGTTCATCTTTCCCTCAGTTCAAATTCGATTAGGCCAGTGTGCTAACCACACATTCTTGCTTCGCTCTGTCATTTTGGATGATGTATTTCTTGGTGATTATAAAATTTACGTCTGAGTTTAATTTGAAAAGATCTGGCTCGAGAAAGTAGACATACTCATTTCTTATCCCCCCTAGAGCCTAGGACCATCATGCGCTTCGCACGATTATACAGCGCAGCTTTAAGCCCTCCTCATCATTTTCACTTATTTGCCGTCATACCTTAAAGCCCTTTATCTCAGAACACTAGTACATTTAATATTAATCAGTTTTTCACCCGCTGTTAATAGAAACCCTCAACTACTCAACAGGCCCAATTAACTTTTGCAATCTCATTATCCAACTATAAGTTTCTTGTGTAAGCTTAGAACGATATTACTTGCTGTTTCCTCTTCTTGAACTCTAACCTGGCAATGTACAGGTTTTTCCTTTGTTCGTGAATGATAGGAAAGTATCATTAATGCGCTTCCACAAGTTTCCGATGGATCGGCCACTCAGTCGATTACCAGAGTTTTCTGCTTCGATTCACAGTCTCCCAATTTCTCGAACGTCGTAAATCTTCTTAAAATAACTTTCTGCTTCTTACTACCTGATCCCGCATATGACTAAAATTTACTCTTTAAACCTCCTACCAAGGAGTGCTTCCCTACACGGCGTACATACAAATGCGGATTCGAAAAAAAACAATATGTCAGACTAAATTCATACGTTTTTCAATGCCCCACAAGTATTTTTCTCTCGACTTTAATGTTTCTTTAATAAGCTTAAATTATCAATTGTGGTGTCAATGGCTTAACCTTTGTATCCTTGACGATGTATCACGAAACACCCTAGCTTTAACATTGTTATCTATCTAAAACCACATGACGCCAAATGTTGTAAAAGGCCAACCTCTAAAAAATGGCCTTCAACGCATCTAATATATGAATTTATGCAAAATTCGACAGCTCCCAATTTTTTGGCAAAACTCACAAACGAAACATTTTTTATAATTTTTCACGCGCCGCTGCATTGCCCATCCAAATATGCCCTTCGGCATATACCACAGCCCTGTAATTGTAAATCCGTCTACCTTCTTATCGTTATTCCTGTATTAATACAATTCGACATTCTCTCCATCGCAGATCAATGCGAAATCTTCGATACTTAAAAGTTTCCCCTCATTGAGATTTACCGCATAGCCCTAAGATAAATTAATCTGAACGATGGCCCAATCAAACAAAAGGCCTGTCTAGAACTCAATGTATAACAGTATTGAGTTTCAGATGCTTTTAAAGATTTCCCAATTTCTTCCACTTTCTTAGAGGAACAAAAAACACTCGATAATAAAGTTTCATTTATAAGTATTTTCTGCGAAATTCCAGATTTTTTTTGCAATACGTTTAGAACCACAAATTTCTCGACTGCGCCTCTCAAAACTTTTACCTGCTAACTGCATTTTAAAATTACGATTTACAGATTTTTGTCCCCCTATTTTTTTACGATGACCGCGACTTCATATTCCTATCTCACATGACCATTGCCGAAAAAAGTTCTGAAATATCCACTAACAAGGTTACTAATAATTCCTATTCAGAATAGCAAATTTTCACAAGACATTAAAGTAAAGTACGGATTTCCACATGTGCATTTACTAGTACGAGAAAAAATCTAGCCATTTGTTTTACTAAAGTCGCTAAGATTAAGCAACATCCATATTCTTCATCCCGTTATAATTTATCTTTTAATTGCTTAGGTATATTAGTGAAATATTTGTCACCAAAATAAAGTGCATAAAATTGTTTCGTTCTAAAACTGATCACAATTCATAATCCTGATACTTATTCTAGCTCATTAATGCGACCTTACAAAATTCTACTGCCTTCCTTGATTATTAGAACAAAAGATCACTATTAACTAAATCTCTATGTGCATTCAAAAAGAATGCTAAAATCCCAAATAATGCTAATGAGCCAATTTATTTAGAACGCCCTCCTGTGACCTAATCATAAAACTACCACAATTGTCATGAGTTTTTACCTTAATCTTCTTATTATTCCAATGAACAAGAAACATCTTCCAGATTATTTGAATACGCCAGACTTGTCTTCCACTTCTTCCCGTCCGTTATACCAATGACGAAAGAGAATCTTCCGCCTCATTTGAACATTCTCGGAAACCTCTCTGTCTATAAAAATTCTTCGTTGAAACTTGATATCGCTCCTCTAATATGTGTCTATTAACAACATAAGAATGGCAATTTCCATCGACGGAATGTATTTGAATCTCAATCCTTCAACTCCATTCTGTCAATTCTTTTCTCTTGTTCTAAAGAAGCTAAAATCCTAAAAAAAACGAAAAAAGACAATTTTTTAGTCTCTTTGCCTTAGGAGTTTTTAGCTTAATTATTAAAATTAATTAAGAATATATATTCAATATTGCATTATAAATAATATATTAAAATATATATTAAATAGCTGTTAGCTCTATACTATGCGCGAATACGCTTACCTACGACCTTAAGTATCATAGCTCTTACACTTCATATATACTATCACATGATACTATAGGGTAGTATGAATTATACAGTATCATAATATATATATATATATATTAGTACCTATACTATATATATTATATATATATACGCTACCCCTTTCGCAAGCATCAATTTTTCAGAGCATCTGCACGCGCCAGCAAACGTCTCGCCAGTCCAGTCCCCGTACTCGCTACACCGCTGTCTGTTGATCACTTACGCCAACACAGCTACGCTAGGCTCCTTTCCCGTGATCAATACTATCCCCGTGCTCATCCACTCCAATACAATAATACTTGGCTGGCACTTTGGTATAACAGTCACCCCCTGTCACTAATATATCACGCTGAGCTAGACGTTCCTGCGCCCGAAATCGATCCCAACCCCACGGATATCAGCACACAACACCGCTTTAAATTCCGATCCAGTGTTCCGCTCGGAGTCGGGCGCGATCGACTCTAACACACACCTCCGCCTTAAGACCCACCCGACCGTGTACATTATCAGACCACTTCAGGATTCGCACCTTACTTCTGTCCTTATCATCGATAATATATATATATTTATATATAGTACTAGATTATAACTTTGTAAAAGCCTACTTAAGAAAATATGAATATTCTATTTCCTACTTTTCTGCTTAAAAAAAACTAATAAAGAACTATGGTTTCTCTTCCTGCCTTAAAAAAAAAAAAAACAAAAAAAAAACCAAATAAAAAAAAAAAAAACAAAAAAAACAAAAAGCGGCCCGATAAAAAGTTTTTCATTTCCATCCCTTCTTATATTCCCAAATTTCAACTTCAGAGTAACTCATATTTGGAAGATATTCCTTAAATCTTCAAAACAGTTCACTACTTAAAGAATTCTTAGAATTTTTTTTCCCTACTCAATTTTATATCTATTTCAAATTATACTATATTAATTATACATATTAATAATAATACGATAATTATATATATAATATATATATAATATAAGTAGAAATATATATACTATACAATTATATATATATACTAGTATATTATATATATATAATATAGTATATAGATATATATATATATATATTATATATTATATTGCTAACTATATAATAGCTACTTATTATTATATTCTATAATACTATATATAATACTTATTATTACATATATACTAGTATAAATATATATACTATAGTAACCTATATATATATATTATATACTATATATAATATACGCTATATTATATAATATTATATTATATTACTATACATTTTTTGCTCACGGTACCGCTATATATATATCACTACCTATACCTTATTTATATTATATGCGCCAATCGTGCTTACTCTATATTCGTGAAAGGCATAGTTTTAATATATGGCGACCTAACAGACGCTAAAAGTCTTTTAAACAAATGACCTACACATTATGTGAAAACTTTGTATGAAAACTTAGTATCACACTTGCTTGTCTCTTTTGAAGCTTAAGAATTTTATCCGAATCCGCTATTTTCAAAGTTTCTTCAAAACATTCTCATTGCTCTTAAAAGTAGGATTTTTCAAAAATTTCAACATTACCAAGTGAGGAATCATTTTATATCAAATAAAGTTATATATATATAACCCAGATAAACCACCCAAAAAGAGTCTGTAATATCTGCAAGTCTGGAGGTCTTTTCAGCAGTTTATTATTTGTTATGCAAATAAAAAAAAAATTCAGTTATCTTGCCAAACACATCGGGCGAAATTTCTATTGTAACTAAGACAAAAGTTATAGACAATAAAATAGTAACAAATTCATACTAATTGTTTATATATATAATTCTAATAGTAATTGCGTGGGAAGATCATTATTTAAAAATACTCTATATAACTATAAAACTATATGCAATTAATTATTAAAAATAATATTTTTTTTAATCTAGTGAACAACTTATTATAAATTAAATCGTAGACTTGTTTTTCCTTAAATTCTTCTAAATTGAATTTCAAAAAAAGTATCTTTCCCAAATAAATTTCCGTATTCTGAAATTGAATTTCTTGTAGAGCATAAATCTCATGTAACATTTTAATTTTTCCTTGCAGATTTTGACTAAAATAATTGCTGGGAGGAGATCTTCTTTCGGTTATGAGCATCATATTCGGGCGGGGGAAAAAAATTATTTCAAAATGTTTTTTTTTTTGTAAAACTTGAAAAGGAAAACTTTTTTAAATTTGTATTAGATTTGAAACATGTGATTTTGGCGCATTCTTTCTTACCTTGTCTAATCATTATTCCGACAGTAAATAAAAAAAGGTTTGAACATTCCTGGCTCACTCTTATCTACACAATAAGAACATACTGTTGAAGACCTTAGCCATATAATTACTCCAATTAGAACATTTCACCATCGTAATCCAGCTGACGAATAACCCCCAAATAAAAAACAACACTTTAATGGGCATCGTGGCTGGTCCCTTAGCTTTCTTTAGACCAGCCTACTACTTTAGAAAGCATAAACAACAACAAACACACCTCTCGTATGTTATTTGACATCTACGAATAATTAAACATCTATGACACCTTTCATCAGGAGGATCTATTTTGCATTAATCTACCGATAAATTGAGGAGAAGCTATGACATATTGGTACCCTGAATATCCTTAACTCAAAAAAAAAACCCATTAAATAATATTATTAGATTTGAACTTTCTCCAACTATATATAGTAATAATATACATGTATAAGTAATATATATATATATATATTATATATATATAGCTATATATATATACTATATACTATATATATATATATATTATATATATATATAATACACTATATAAATATATATAATAATATATATAACAGTATAATATATAGTATTATAATTTATTTCGTCATATATATAATCCTTCATATATATATTATATTATCTCATATATATATAAATATACTGGATATATATATTACTATAAAATAGTTGCTTTAAAATCTAATCTTGATAAGAATCTTGGCTAATATTACGCTCCCCCTCTGCAAACTCTTCTCAGAAAAATATACAATTAATGGAATTCAAATGCTAAAAATTTTATTTGAGTTTTGTTCATAACAATGTCCATGTCTATTATATAACAATGAAAATTATTTAATATCTGGAACCCAAACGACAAGAAGGGATGTTAATAAAGAAAGAAAAATATCACCTATTTTATAACCCTCTTTTATTAATAAGTTGTACCCGAACTGATTAACTTAATTATCTACTAATAATTAAAGAAATCATCTTTCGTACACACACTCACACACACACAGTTCGTGCACAGGATCCATTGAATAACCAATTCCATGGGAGGGGTTCTGTCTCATTCTTATTTTAAATGTCGCAAAAAAAAAATGTAGATGGGGAAATAAATATTCAGGCAAAAAATTAAATAAAAACATAAATAAAAAGATGT
>JABUQX010108228.1:27500-33463 GCA_015478945.1 Trachelipus rathkii | reverse complement strand
ATATGAGCGTATATATATAATTTTGATTATATATTTATATTACTATATATTGTTATTTATTGAGATTACCCGGTGTGAGTCTTATTAGTATATAATATAAATTACATTATAATAATAAAATTAATAGTAGCATACTGTACACTTAATATAAATTAGTTTCACTACTAGTTTATATAGTTAGGTGGGAGTTATAATATAACTATATACAAGTATATGGGGACGTAGGTATAATATAATAATACTATAAGTATATCTGTAATCGGAGTTTTTAGTCTCACCAATCTATTAATAGTAATTGTATCTGAGGTGCCGGGACTGGAACCCAACTCAAGATGAACCCCATCAATACGCTCTTTCCTAACCCCGACCTTATGAAACGAGATTTTATCATGGATTCATTTGTATCTAATTTTTTGCACTAAGTATTGAAATTCAATATGGGAAAATTGGCTTGAGAGAACAGTGATTTTTCTGCCTTTTCGCTTAATTTGTTGCAGAGCAGTCTGTTTCTCTTTCATCATATATTAGCCCAGCATTTTTAAATACTCCTCACTTGGAACACAGTTGGAGGACAGGCCAGGTATTTCTGCAAGTTTACTTAAGCGAGGATAAACATTTTCGCATTTTGCTTAATTTACACTCCACACTAATAGATCGTCATAATTGATTTGTGATCTAGTCGTTCTTTCTAGGAATATTTCACACCTCACATTTGCATCAAGCTGGCATTTTTATGTAAACTAATGCGTGTGGGTTCCTTTCCTCAACTATTACAGGACTGTAAAATTTTTATCCAGTTGAATCTGTATTGATTTACTTGTAGAAGATGTCGGTTCTTTAAGTATTCATTTTTTATTATATTTTCACCATTCTTAATGATGGTCTAACTCTCAATAAGACTGTTCGGATGAGTTTTCCTTGCAGTTTACGTCATCATGCTGGGTAAACATTTTGAATCAAATTCTTTCCAGCAACTGTATGGATAATATTTTTATTGATATCTAATCGTTTTTCATTGGTGATAGCTTTTCAATCATTTGCACTACTAACATCTTTGGTAATGCGTGTGTTTCTTCATCACTACTGGACTGTAGAAATCTTTCCAGTGATCTGTTATTGATTTACTTGTAGAAGGTGTTGGTTCTGTAGATTTTGTTTGTTTTCCTTTTATAATGGGGTATCGAATTAATAGACTGTTCGGGATTGAAAGTTTTTTCAACTGCAACACAAATAACGATTTAACTTGTTCTAATATCGTTACAAAAAAACTTGTCTTTATAACGGGGAATCTATATGTAAGTTGGCAATAGTATGAAGGCATAATTTCTAAACAGGACCAAAGCGTTTTTCTACCCTCTAGTTTAATTACATCCTTCATTTCTTTTTAAACCGTCATCATTTTCATTTGAAGATTGGTCAAAATGATTCCTTAGCGTTTAGTATTAATGGTATTACATCGGAAGACAGAAGCTGTAGAGGCGCCTATTTTTTGTAAGTTTCTTCAAATGGTTTCAATAGCTTAATGCAATGTGATATGATGTCATTTTCTCAATTTAATAAGATTGTTAACTTTGGAATATGAACTGTCGTACGAAGCAAGAGTTCTTTAGCAATAATTTTGTCCATCTTTATCAATCCACTATACAAGCAAAGTTGGAAATGTCTTTGATACATTAGATATGGAATGTCGTAGCCGTTTTTTCGAATATATTGGCGGGCAGCACCAGATATCTATTTATTCATTTTCTTGTTTACTGATGCACGCATAAAGTCATTTTTATAAGCAAATAACCTTTCATTATATTCAAATTCCAGATAAAACATCAGCGCAACATACCACAGGCGGATGCCGATGCGGATCTTTAATAATGTGCGGATGCTCCGCGGATGCTTATGCTCCGCGGATGCGGATGTCTCCGGTGCATCACTATATATATATAATATATAATAATATATATATTATATATATATATATATATACGAAGATAGGCTCTTCAAAGGTAGGTTTTAATATATCTATAGCTATATACTTTTATTCAAATATAGTATTCCATAGGGAAGGCTTATTGGATATATATATACGGTCCTGTAATTATTACCTATATCTTATTATATATATATTATGAGTAATAATATTTTATTATATTAATCAATACTATTTTACTATTTTATATAATCATATACATATATATATTATACAATATTATTTATATTATATAATATCATCTAATATATATATTAATTCATATTTTATTTATTATTAGCAGAAAATAATATTATATACATATATATAGTAATTATATTTGATTTATATATATATATATACTTTGTATTATTATATAAGATTATTATCACTATTATTATAAATATATATATATATAGTATATTATATATAACCCAATTTTTTAGGAATCGTTTGTTATTATATTCATCCATCTATAAATGGATTATAGTATATAATATAAGTAATGATTATATATATATATATTTATTTTTATTATAATAAATAATTCAATAAGATATATATACTATATATATAAAATTATGATATAGGTATAATATATATATACATAGTAAATTATATATATATATATATAACTATTATAAATATAATATAATATAATATATATATATATATAATATATATTATTAATAATATATATTATATATATATAGTATATATATATATATATATATATACATATACATCTTTTAATAATTAATTTATGTACATATAAAGTATGTGCACACACACACCTACACCTTTACAATATCACATTATTCATATTATTTATTATTAATTATTTTGATGTATGATTTCGATGCCTTTTCAAGCCTCCCGAAAGTACCTTTTTCTATAGAACAAATTTTCTTCAATACCATTCTGGAGCAAACAAACTATTGATTTCATAAATGTAACCAAGCTTTCGTCCAGTATATTAAGAAAGATAGGAATAAGTTTTTTTTTCAGATTTAACAAATAATTTCATAATAATATAAATATTATTTTAACTAATAACAAAAATAATAAATATAAATTATATTTTAAAAATTAGAAATAAAGTAATATGCATTGACTTTGTTGTTTATTGTTTATAAATTAGACTTTTAATATAATTTATGTACATTAAAGTTTGTGTTTACCTCAGAGCAATGATTCCCCTAGACGCCAATACACAAAAACACATACTTTCTGGTAATGCGGGAAAAGTTTTCTTATATTTTGTTATCGGGATTTTTGTTATGTTCTTCTTTAAAATGTTGAAATACTTTACTCGGCTTATACTTATGATTCGACATTCTCATGTTGAGGGTATTCGTTGTGTATCCGATATAAGAGGCGTTACATCCACTTTAAGAGCATTGAAATCGGTACACAACATTACTACTCTCATCATCTGAAAGCGCTTCACGAGTAGAGAAGCACGAGCTCAGTTCAATGGCTTATTTTATAGTAAGATCTTAATATAAGTCTTCCCGTTTTTTTCTTTAATATGCTCTTTTAAAAATAATTTTGATCCTACTTCCTCATAGCAATAATATTTTCAGTCCAGCTCTACTCACCAAAGAAATTTCGATTTTTGTTTTCATTGATGATGTTGACAAATAAATTATTTAGTGTTTTTATAGTTTCTCTATAATATACTGGGGGAAGTTATTGTTTATTAGATTCTGCGTTATTCTTTTAATTTCCATATCAAAAAGGGTCCAGTCAGAGGATATTTTAAATGCTCGGTGAACTAAAGTCTTTATGGTAGCAATTTTGTAAATTAGAGGAGTGAAGGAGTGAAATTCAGTATGTTTTTTATTGAAATTTAACATTGTTATTTCTATCAATTTTTCATCCTCTTTAATTTTAATGTTAATATCAAAGAAATTAATTATTAATATTATTATTATTTTTATTATTATTATTATTATTATTATTATTATTATTATTATTATTATTATTATTATTATTATTATTATTATTATTATTATTATTATTATTATTATTTTTATTATTACACAAACAGTATTTTTAATCATTAACACTAGTTTTACCACTAATAATCACTAGATCTGACCTATAATTTCAATATTAATATTATTATGGCTATACACACTTTCTAATGTTAATATTGTTATGCTACCCAGTATATTTCACCATATCTTAAATTATTCACATACTTTTCAACTTATTATTTACTGTTATCACATTATCACAAGTATCACTATTATTATTAATATGATATACGGTATATTACCACTATTTGAGAAAATATTAATGGGATAGAAGGAGGCTTTCAGCACCTTGCTACCAGTGGAAGAGAATTTGAAATTTTTTTTTTGCATATGATGACGATTGTCTTTGGAAACGCAGCATTCATTTTAAATTTGTTATTTTAATGTTTTTTTCTTTTATAATTTTAATTTCTTGTATTTAAGTAATTAATATTCCAAAAATGAGAGATAGTTTATTTCAATTTTCCGCTCCTTCGAATTTAAATTGCTAGAATGAAAATAAATTACAATGTTTAAATTTATATTTTTAAAATCTAAAATCGCTCACTTATATAAACTTATATATATATATATATATATATATATATAATTATATACATATAAATAATAATATAATATTATATATATAATATATATATATATAATATATATATAATATATATATATACCTCTATATATATATATATATATATATAATATGATATATGGTATTATAAAATGTTGACTCCAGGAACGAAAATCCATAAAAAATGTATCGTAATTTCAATGATTTAAGGTTAAATACATTAGTAAATACTGGATTTTTCCAAATGTATTAATTAATTGTAACAAAAATTAAAAAAGAAATTGACATATATTTTTTTGTGCTTCACACCTTAGTCTTATAAAAATGAGTAGCTTAGGCCGTGCTTAGGCTATTTATTTCAGTTTAAATTTGATGAAGTACGTCAAAGTTTGTAGAAACACCTTGACAATAAGGAAATTGATATTATGATATTTTTTATATATTTTATGTTTGATCCGGGGTGGGCCTTCGGCCCCTCTATATCATCCCCCCCGTCCCCGCAGAGCGGGTGCCCCGCCGCAAGCTCGCGGGTCGGGGGGAGTTTTTTTTTAAAATAAAAATACCATAAATTATAATAATAATTGCGAATTTAAAATAATAAAATGAAAGAACTTAGAAAAAAATAATTCCTATTAAATAATAATAATAATAACTATAATAATAATAATAATATAATAATAATAATAATATAATAATAAATAATAATAATAATAATAAATAATAATAATAATAACACCCAAAAATCTTTGAATAATTTTCTTCAAAAATACAAAATGCAAATAACGCTAATATAATAATAGAAATTGCAGCAATAAAGGAAAGGCCCCGAATTTCGTTGTTTTTCTTATCGAAAATTTTCCCCCCTATATTAACGGAGTCAACATCTTATAAATGTCCTATATATATAACTATTATATAATATAATATATATATATATATATATATATATATATATAATATATATAATATTATATATATATTATATATATATATATATATATAATATATATAAGAGAAGAAGAAGAAAGAAGAACCGAAAAGAAGAAGAAAAAAAATTTCCATATCTATGAAAAATTAATATATATCATCAGATAATTTTTTTTGTAGTAATTTTTTGCTGTTATCTGCTAATTTGCTTTCATTTTTTATATTTCATATTTTAATTTTAGTATTTATTTTGTTAAAATTATTTTATTTCCATTGTTGAGTTCTGAAGAGGAGACATTGTATTTAGTCTCGAAACGTAAACTACTGTTTAACTTTTAATATTTTGATTTCCGTTTAGTTCTTAAGTGGTTTTTAAAAATTGTTATCTTTATGCAGTAAAGACTATTTGTGCACCCAAAAAATTTTTTTTTCAGATAAAGACAACGGTAAAGGCAAGCGTTGTCGA
>JABUQX010108228.1:17500-20000 GCA_015478945.1 Trachelipus rathkii | reverse complement strand
GATAGCATAAATCCCGAAAAATAACTTTAATGTTTGCCAGCTCATTATCTAATTTATTAGAACTACAAAGTCTATAGGCTCTAAGGAATTGCGAAGACACAATATTTAACTTCATATTAACAGAATGTTCAGAGAACCAATTTATATAAGAGTTTACATGTGTCTTCTTTTTAAAAATGGAAGTGGTGACCGGCATGTCCTTTTTAGTTTCAATCAAAATGTCTAAAAAAGGCAAACATCCATTAGCAGACATCTCTAAGGTAAATTTTATGGAGGGAACCTTAGAGTTTAAGTGATCCAAATGTACGAGTGGATCGCAATTTACGGGCAAGACAGCAAAAACGTCAACAACGTACCTTCTCCAAAGGATACGTGAATAGACGGGATGGGAGAAAATATAGCGATCTTCGAATAATTCCATAAAAATATTACTAAGTGTAGGGGACAAAGGGGAACCCATGGGGAGTCCAGAATTCTGTTTGTAGAACCTATTGTTAAATTGAAAGTGATTATGATTAGTCAAAAGCAAAATTTTTTTAAAATGATAAAAGGGACATCAAAAGAAACTTCATTGTTCAACACGTATTCCCCCAGCCAAGTAAGAGCAGTGTCAACCGGAACGTTAGTGAAAAGAGAAATCACATCGAAGCTGACCATCAGCTTGTCAGAAAAAGAAACACCATTTAAAAAAGAAACGAAATCATAACTATTCCTAATATGACTACGTGAGATTTTTCCAATTAGGGGTTGAAGCTGTAAGTTGATCCACTTTGCAAGTTTGTAAGATAAACTGTCAACATTTGAAATAATAGGTCGCAAAGGAATATTTTCCTTATGTAATTTAGGTAGACCATAGAAAATATACTATGCTTCACAAGTGCTTGAATAAAGTGCTAATGCACAGAAAGGCCTCCAATATCCTATAGAATTTCTGTCCCATTTTTATTGTCTTAATGTTTTAAGTGTAACGTAGTTTTATAATTTAGGGGTGTTTCCTATGATTTTATATTCTCTGTGGTTATACAGATTTTAAATATATCAATATCCACCCTGGGCTTTATAATTTAAATTGTTGCCATGCGCATTTTACTGATAATTTTGCCACTTTTTTGATTAATTTTCCCCATTGCTTAACTTTATGTTTGAACTATACATTTGCGTTGTTTAAAGCGAAGAGGTCTAAATCCTATCACGATTTCCTTAAATCATGTCTAAATGATAGAGTTATTCCCAATAATTTAATTAATGACTCGCTTATGGATGTTAGTGATTCCCCCTCTCCCTTCCCCATATGGCAGGAAGAAGTGTTAAAAAGATATATCAGTCTTTCAAAATCAAATTCTAATAAACTTTTTAAAGAAACTTGTATCTTGTTCCGCGAGTTGCAGGAATTTTTAAGATACAATGTTTTCTCGGACTCCATTCTCACAAAAAATTTGGATGTTTCTCATCACGTGGTAAGTTAAAGATGATTTCGGTTGATAGAACAAATAAAAATAGACTTAGCTGTATTTTTAAGAATAGTGTTTGGTGCAGGATGGGCAATCCTGACTTTTACGAAAATATTTCTCACTTTAGGCTTTCAGCAGATCAACAAATGTTATTATCGTTAGGTCCCTCGTTTGGTGTGGGTTCTAGTTTATGTCTCTCCGATTTTTTAGAGAAATTTCAAAATTTTCAAAATAAAAATAAAAACTCTAATATAAACTTTGACATTTTGAAGGGTTATATGCTTCATGATTTGGTTAACTTACCGTCCAATTTTTTGCCTTTAAGATTTGTTAAAGCGGCATTTCAATTAAAAAATAACGCTGACATTCACATCTCTCGTGCTGATAAAGCTAGTAAGTTATTTATTATGAACAAGGTTGATTATCTTAACAAAGTTGACGCTATCTTATCTGATGCATTGGTTTATTCTGCTTTGGACTCGAATCCTCTCGCACCCTTCCAACGTAGTTTTAAACAACAACTTAAACTTTTACTTACAGATTTTTCTGATTTATATAAATCAGTTTTAGTTCATCTTCCTAAGTTGTCTATCTTCTATTGTCTACCAAAATTACATAAGGAAAATATTCCTTTGCGACCTATTATTTCAAATGTTGACAGTTTATCTTACAAACTTGCAAAGTGGATCAACTTACAGCTTCAACCCCTAATTGGAAAAATCTCACGTAGTCATATTAGGAATAGTTATGATTTCGTTTCTTTTTTAAATGGTGTTTCTTTTTCTGACAAGCTGATGGTCAGCTTCGATGTGATTTCTCTTTTCACTAACGTTCCGGTTGACACTGCTCTTACTTGGCAGGGGGAATACGTGTTGAACAATGAAGTTTCTTTTGATGTCCCTTTTATCGTTTTAAAAAACTTAAATTTGCTTTTGACTAATCATAATCACTTTCAATTTAACAGTAGGTTCTACAAACAGAATTCTGGACTCCCTATGGGTTCCCCTTTGTCCCCTACACTTAGTAATATTTGTATGGAATTATTCGAA
>JABUQX010108228.1:10000-12500 GCA_015478945.1 Trachelipus rathkii | reverse complement strand
CGGGGTCCAGGGTCCGGGATCGGATCCAGATTCGGAGCCTTATCCTTGGTATAAATTTTTTCAAAGAGATAATTTTCTTAGATGAATAATTTATTCCAGAAGACTTGCTGAACAATTTTCAAATTAGTGCAGAATCCTTAATCGGATCCGGATCCGGATTCGGAGTCGGAGTCGGAGCCGGAACCGGAGCCGGAGCCGGGGCCGGAGCCGGAGCCGGGGTCGAAGTCGGAGCCGGAGTATGATTTTTTTTTCGAAAATATATTTTTTTTTTGGGAAAAATTATTGATAGAAGAAATGCATCTTGAACAATTTTCAAAAGAGTGCAGGAAACCTTAGTCAGATCCGAAAGTGAAGTCAGAGCTGGAGTCGGAGCCAGGTTTGTCGAGCCGGAGCTGGAGCCGGGAGCCGGAGCCGGGATTAATTTCTTTTCAAAAAATATCTTTTAGGCGAAAAAATGTCTCTCGCCAGAAGACGTGTTTGACAATTTTCAATAGTACAGAAACTTTAGTCGGATCTGGAGCCGGATCCGGCAGCCGACCCGGAGCCGGGTCCTGGGTATGAATTCTTTTTAAGAAATATTTTTTTAGTGAAAAATTTATTGAAAGAGGATGTGCTGAACAATTTTCAAATAGTCAGAAACCTTTGATTGGATTCCAGATCCGGAAGCAGGATCCCGAGTTCGGTCCGGAGCCGGATCTTGCTTATAAATATTTTTCAAGAAAAATTTTTAGTTGAAAATGTATTGCCAGAAGACTTGTGACTAATTTTCAAGATAGTTCAAAAATCTTAGTGGATCCGGATCCGGAGTCGGAACCGGAGCCGGAGCCGGAGCCGGAGCCGGAGTTAGAGCCGGATCCTGTTTATAAATTTTTCCAAGAAATATTTTTTTTAGATGAAAAATTTTTTGCCAGAAGACGTGTTGAACAATGTTCAAATAGTGCAGAAACCTTAGTTGGTCCGGATCCGGATCCGGAGTCGAAAACGGAGCCGGATTCTGGGTTTAAATTTTGTTCCTGATAAATATTTTTTTTTTTGGTGAAAAGTTTATTGCCAGAAGACGTGCTAAACAATTTTCAAATAGTGCAGAACCTTATCGGGATCCAGCGCTGGATTCTTCAGGCCGCAGCCGGAGTTATGAAACGGAACGATTCTGGGCATTAATATTTTTCAAAAAATATTTTTTACGTGAAAAATTTATTGACAGGATTTTTCTAAGGATATTAAACTTAATTAATTAAAGTTATCTATAGAAGTACCGAACCTTTTTTTTATTATTGAATAATAAATATACATAAGCAAATTTCTGAAAAAAGAATATATATATATATATATATATATATATATATATATATATATATATATATAAAATATATATATAGTATATAATATTATATACATATATATATATATATATATATAATATATAATATAATATAAATATATATATATATTATATATATATATAATATATAACTTTATATATATATATATAATATATATATTATATATAGGACAGTTATAAGGTTGACTCCCGTTAATATTAGGCTTAGGTTAATTAGGTTAGTTTGGTTGTAGGTTAAGTCTTGGTAGGTTAGGTTAGGTTAGGTATAGGTTAGGTTAGGTTAGGTTAGGTTTAAAATATCCGTTCATCCAAACTTTGGTGTAGTTACTATTAAATTATTAAAAAAAACGATACATGAAATACCTATTACTGCTATTGGAGTCAACCACTTATAATGCAGTTATATATATATATATATATATACTATATATTATATATATATATATATATATATATATATATATATTATATATATATATATATATATATATTTATATATATATATAATATAGATACTATATATATGGATTGGGTTAAAAAAGAATAAGGGTGGGGAAAGTAAGCAAGGATGTGTTAGAAGTAAATGGGTAATGGAAGTATTGAGGGTACCCTACATATTTTGATGCATATGATTTAGTTTAGTGTGCAGGAATTCTGAATAGCTTTTGAGGGTGATTTAGATAGAGAGAGATTGGCAGGGTGGGTAAAAAGGAGGGGTTTGAAGTAAACGTAGAATAGAGTTAAAGGTTATGGTTTTGTGTGAGGGATTTAGTTCTCTGATGTGAAGTTATGTTGCATGGTGAGCAGCTGGAACAAATGTCTGATTTCAAATATTTTAGGTATATGTGGATGAAAGTGGAATGGATGATGCAGGATGTATATGGAAAGTGTGACGGAAGGAAGAGTGCTGGTGCAATTTAAATGCCTTAGTGGATGCTAAGGGAATAAGTCTTGAGTGTGCTAGGGTCTTTACATGACGGTATTGCTATTACCTTGTGCTAATATATAGTGTCAGACCATGGTCTGAATAAGAGGGTACAGATATTAAATATAGATATAGAATTCTGCTGGCGCTATACTGTATTTTGATGGTTGCTCCTGGTTACAGGAGCAACCAACAAAGTCAAGCCACGCCGACATGGGCACAAGATGCTTGTG
>JABUQX010108228.1:0-2500 GCA_015478945.1 Trachelipus rathkii | reverse complement strand
CCAAACCTGAGATTGAGTTAGGCTACCGCAGAGTTAGGTTCGAGCGGATGATAATCTCGTCGCAAACGGAGATTTACGTCAGCGCGTGAGCGCGCGCGCGTACGCATACACATACACATTATTATTATTATTACGTCGAAGATTCGATTCTCTAAGAGAATCGAATCTGAGTCGAAAAACGATCCCTGTAAGGAATCGTTTTTTTACGCACTCCGACATTGCTTTCCGCCGTGGTTGCTTCTTCGCATCCGGTTCTGAGTCCGATATATATATCTACATGGGTTAGAGTTATCGTATTGGGTTAAAATTTGGAGGATGGTTATATGGTGATGTAAGCTCATCGTAGACGAGATTACGTACCCCTGCGTCTCCCCGTAAGGGGGACCCCACCCCCTTCATACATTAAATATTGACGTAGAAGACTGAAAATTGGAGACAGGATAGAGGAGTCGGCGTCGGAGACGGAGATGGAAGCGGATTCTGCTTCGGATTCCAGGGACCCCACCGGAGGGGGGTCTCAGTTTGAAAAAAAGAAGAAGAAATGCATGGAATGCAAAACAGAGGAAGAAGAAGAAAGAGAAAGGAGAAGAAAGGAAGAAGGAGGAGGAAAGGAGGAAGGAAGAGCATGAGGAAGGGCGAGTAGGAGAAGGATTTCTCAGAGTTTAGTGGGCACCGGAGCGGAGCAGCGTTGCGGATGTCTAGTTAATAAACATTCGTATAACAACAATGTTGGTGTCTTTATATATGTTATTGGATCTGTAGATTTCGAAAATAATGGTTTCAGAACCATCAAGAAAAAAATAAATAAATAAATAAATAAAATTTCTTATTCTTTTTGTTTATAACTTACAAATTTACGTTTTTACATACCCGTAAAAGCAGTAAATCACTAAAATCAAACCACTATCAACCTCCTCTGACCATCTTGATCTATTATCTTTGATTAATGTCAAAATTTTTACTAAAATGTAACGTTTTACATACCCTAAAGCAGTAAATCACTAAATCAAACCACCATCCAGCCAGCATCCGGTCACCCTCATGACCATTCTTGATCTATTGATCTATTGATTCAAGTCACATTTCGAGTATCATTTTGAATAAACATAACATAAAATCAAGTTCTTTATACAAACATCAAACAATATATGTTGACGTAACAAAGTTTTACACATTAATAAAGCTTACTTAGTATCATCTGAAACTTGAAATATAACCACAACGACAAAAACTTACATACTTAACAGAATAAACTGGTAACGCTAACAAAGTTCCACACTTAACAACAGTAAAGTAACTAATATAGCATACAAAAACGTAACCTACTTACACTTTTCTAACATATCGCTGTTATTTTACATTAAGACTGTAATATTTAACAAAAATTTATCACAACATTGGTTAATTATCATACAGATCAATGAGTATACTCTAACATAATAAGGTTTTCACATTAATAAAGCTAACATATCGTTACATGAACTAAGAAAATTAAATGTACAAACAATCTATCACACCATTAAACACGAATAAACTGTCAACATTAACAAAGGTCCAAACTTATCAACAGTAAAAGTAACTAACAAAACATACAAAAAACATAATCCATTCACTTTATCAAACATATCACCAATATGACAATGTTAATTTTACATTAACATAGTAATTTAACAAAAAATTTAGCATAACCTATCCTAACTAGCATAATACCTAAATTGTAAAGACAAACAAAGTAAAGTTTTTATTCTCTGTAAAGCTAAACTATGAACATAGCATACTTAACACACACAACGGCTGCACGAATAAACAGCCAAACCCAACATCTTAAACAACAAAGCGTACATAAGGGGACAGTAAAACAAGTTTTTCAGGTGTATAACATATAATTTTCAATAAAAAGAACATTAAATAAATAAATACATTCAAACATATAAGTTTTTATTTTAAATATATTAATCCATCTAATCAGGGGCGACATAGGATTCTGTGAAAAATTTGAGCAAGTTCTATATGTTTCTCCAGAGATTCAACACCATCCGATAGGATGTAAGCCTCAATACACTTGCTGCACAAAACCATTTTTCTGCATATTTTCGGTTCAACAGCACTCACTCGCTCACGCCAGAGAGAAGTAAACGTATCCTGGCTGATAGTTATTAAGGCATTTCTGTATACAGCATTATATGGGAAACCACATGTTTCGGTGTAAATATCGTAGATTACACCATGAGCTATATGAATTAAGTCCTCGAGTATGTCAACATCTTTAAGATGAGACTTTAAGTCGTTTTTCATATCAAACAAAGCTGTTATATTTTCAGATGACCGAACAGTGAAACCTATACACGTACGCGCATGAATGTGAGAGCATCATTGCGTTTCAAAGAGTTGCAGAAAGCTATACTTTTAAAACATTATCAGATCCATAGAAGGTGAGATCTTTTCTTTTATATCTTAGGAAGCTGTCACCTCTGATTTCAACAGGATGCGATGTCTCAGA
>JABUQX010108227.1:0-21284 GCA_015478945.1 Trachelipus rathkii | reverse complement strand
TAATTATATACTATATACATTGTTCTTGTATAATCTATTTCCATTAATAAGCCATAATTATTGTTTAGCCTATTTAAGTAAAGTATATATATATAGAAGAGTAGATTAAAAGGGGATCAAGGGTAAATTAGCTTCAAATATATATATATGTAAATAATATAATATATATAGTACATTTGCCCTCGAAGCATACAACAATATACAACATACAATATATATATAACTTATATAGGTTGTTGCAACAATCAAGTAATAGATAGTAGTACCTAATTCTTACAAGATAAGAGGTAATAGTGTAATTATTGAGAATCCTGATATTATATGTTTACTATTTAGTAGACGATAATTATTATATTGACAAAAGTATTATATATATATATCTATAGTACTAATATTAATAATAATTAATCTAATATTTTTAATTATTGTACTATATCTGTCAATTAATACTACTATAAGAGTAAAGCATTGTTAACTACTATTAGTTATTGAAGACATATATATATATCATTATATCTAGTGTTATAGAATAAAAGTATTTTTTTAAATTTATATATGTTTAATTATTATTAGTGCACATACAATTTAATTTAATATTATTATTTATAGGTGTAAAAGATTAACAGATTATTATATTTAATTTACAATAAATTTATTATATAAAATATTATTTATCCAAAGCATAATATTATTTATATTATATAATATTTATTATTTATTAATTATTTTATATATATTATTATTATAATTTTATATTATTAATTATAACTGTAGTATCTAACTAATATGCAGAAGTAGTATTATTGTATCTAGCTATATGATGATACCTACAAAATTATTATCAATTCTATGTAAGATAGATAACGTAAAATACGAGCCGGAGAACAACAATGATATATAAAGATTGGAACTTAAAATGCTCACTCCTCAATTGATAAATAAGAGCTATAATTAATGAACCTTATTTAATTATTCTAGTATCTTGATATTAAAATAATATGTAGAAAGAAAATATATATATATGATCTCGTATATATAAGTATATTTATTATATCTTGAAATAATCAATTATTATTATAATCATATATATATGTAAATATTATTTATTATAAAATATAATTTAAGTAAATATAGTACTGATATTACTATTTTTAATAATATTTATCTTTTAATAATGATAATAATAGTATATATATAAGTATATAATATATATTATATATATATATTAATTAATATATTAAATAAATATGATTATAATTATATAATTCATCTAATATATTTTTAAATATATACTATATTATACTATATAGTATATAATAATAATTATATATATATTAATATATTATATTATATAATAGTATATATAATAATATTTATATATATATATATAATATATATAATTTATATATATATATTCTATTAATTATATATTAGAATATTATAATATATATATATAGTATCGTAATATCAACAATTTATATTATTCCTAATCATTTTTGGATCATTACTTAAATTACTCCTCGACGTAGAGCAATTCATATACTTACATTGTCATAACTTTGTCCTCTACAATCCATCATAGTAATATAATTTTCTAAAAATATAATGATATACACTTTGTTTTCTATTATAAATATATAATAGTATTTAGTTTTACTTTTCTTTCTCACTTTTAATTCTCTTCACCTTTTTTTCTTCAATTTTATCACTTTATCTTATATTAAATTTATATTTGACTTATCTATCCTTCTCTATTGTAATTTCTTACTGATGATTCTGAGGGTTCATTACTATGTTATATTCTACCTTCTGCTGTAAGTAAAGCTCTAAATATTCTTCTCTTACAACTGTATAACTACGTGCATAATTGTTACCACTAATGATCGTAATTTAGTACTCTTCCTCTCTTGTATAGTATATATATACCTGTTCTTATAGCTCTCTATAAGTCAGTTCTCGGATCTGTCTAGAAATCTGTAGCAATCTAATTCTGGTATATCTATAACTAATAAATTGAGTGTATATTTGTATGTACAGTATTGGTGATTACTCTTTGATACATATATATAGTGATAATATACTCATCTTACACTCACTGTACTCATTCATCTATATCTATATATATCTTCTACTCTATCTCTATCTCATTACTTCACTATCCTCCGTCTCTCTTATCTTTATTACTCTTATACTAATTACGCCTTATTATTAGCCACTAGTATAACTGCTCTACGGTATCGACTAATCTCCTCTGCTAACGCACACCTATACTAAATATATTTATTCGCTATATCTATATATATATTATATTTATATATATAACTATGATTACTATATATATATATATACTTATTATTACTAGTATACCTACTATATTATACTACTCAGATTTATTATATATTTATTACTATTTATATATATATTATTAGTGTAGTATTAGTAGTATTATCATATATATATACTTAGTATATATTACTATAATAAATAATACTACTTATATCAGTACTATAGTTACTCTTTTACTATATACCCTCAGTTCAGGTTGATATCTTTCCTACTACCACTCTAATAACTTAAAGAATATTTATCTTTAAAGATGAAAAGGATGTAGATACTATATTAGTATTACTATATAGTTGTTTTAATTATATATCTATATCATATATATATTTAATCTATTATATAATTAATATATCTACTATAATATATTACTTATATATTATATATATATATAATATATTACTATATATTATATTATTATATTAATATAATATTACTATATACTATATCGTTATATATATAATATACATATATAATAGTTATATTATATTTTATCTAATCTAATATAATCTATATATATATCTTAATATCTATATAATTCTATATATATATCTATTAATTACTTAATAATATATTAGTCATATTTATCTTCATATTTATCTATTTATTATATTATTATATATTAATAAATATATATATATTATATACTATATTACTTGCTATACTTCTTTATATATCTATATTCATATTCGATAATCATATATATATATATAATAATATTATATATTATATATAGTATCAATATATATCATCTAATATATTCAGTTTCTGTCTATTAACTGATATATATATTATATAATCTATATTACGTATACTATATATATATATATTATTTAACTATATTAATATATTATATACTATATCTCATATATATCTATATATCTACTATTGTAACTATAATCTCTTATATTACTCTATATATGATATAGCTATATATATACTTCATACTATCTATATATCTATATTAAATCTATACTTATATATTAATATATTATCTATATCTATGCGTATTTTATCTATATATATATATATATATATTTATATATATCTTATCTATATATTATATAGTATATATATCTATCTATATTCTCTATATCTACTATATATCTATATGTATATGTATAATTATATATATATACTTATCTCCTTGTCAGAATGCTCTTAAAAATGTTACACAATATATGTTTAGCTATATAGTTATTGGACTCCCTATATACTTTTTACTCAGTAGCTTCTCATCAATGGCGTCATTTCTACGCGGTCAGTTTCTATATATTAATTACTACCCCTGCTATTCTCTAGTACGTTATTTTTACATAACATCACTATTTTCTCTTCTATCTATAATATATATATATTTACCTATTATATAATATAGCTCAGTAATTATAAATTCCCCTTATTCTTTATTTATATATATTATAATTCACTTTATACTCACTATATAATACTAAACAGTTTAGTTATTATACTATAGTCATTAGCTCTTCCACTCAACAATGTCTTCTATCTATCTCTTCTATATTTATAAATATATATATATATATATATAGTATATTTATATATTATATATAATATTATCTTATATATTCATATGTCTATATATATAGTATATATTTATATTAATCTATATATATATAATCATATCTATAAAAATAAAATATCTATAATATAGTATATATTACTTAATAATATATATCTCTATTATTATTGCACCGTAATAACCTTACTTTTATTTACCTTTACTTACTCCCTATATATATATAATATGCTCACTTATATTACTCTATTTCATGATCTTTCTATTATTTATCTACTCTCATAATATTATATATACTATAATATTATATACTACTATTATAAGGATATATACTTAATATTAATATATATATTATTTCTTTCTCTCATATTTAATCTATTTTGTTATTTACCCTGATATATATAGCCGGTCATTCTAAGCTATTTATATATTGAAACTATATTATACTTATATTATTTTTCACACTATCGTGACTATAAAGGTGTAAGAAAATAATATTAGTAGTCGATATATATATTGTGACTCACTATTCTCTCCTATATAACCTAGTGAGTCATATGTTTATATTATATGTCTATCTAATATATACTTTAATATATATATTATACTATATCTATATCATTAAGAACATATATATATATCTTAATTAATATTCTATATTAATTATATATTAATATATATATATAACTTTATCGTAAATATATATATATTATCTATCTCTTATATATATCTTCATATTAATATATATATTATATTTATATATTCATATCTCATATTTTCTTATATATATCTATCTTATATATTATATATATATATACTCTATATCCATTCTATATTCTATATCTCTTATTATATATATACTCTCTTCTATCTATATTCTCATCCGTCATATATTATATATATACTATCTGCTAATCTATCTCTATAATATTATTTTATCCTATATTATATCCTATATATATAATCATAGTATATCTATATAATAATTATAGTATATCTATATTATTTCATACTATTATATATATTATCTTATCTATATATATATTCATAGTATATATATATCTTAATATATTATATAATATATAATATATCTATATATATTAGATATATTTATTTTATTTTCTATGGCATCTTACTACTATACTTACTTACAGTGTTGAGTTTAGGTCTATTTAAATACTATATATTCTATTCGTATATATTTTATTATCATATATTATATAATCGTATAATATATTATAGTTTTATATATAGTATATATTATCTCTTTATATATTGTAATAGTATATTTATATTTATTAATATCTAGTATATATAATTATTATTATATAAATATATAGTGAACAATTATTTATACATTCATTATTATTTTTAGTTATATATATTATTATATACATATATATATTCTATATAAATTCAGCTTAATTTCATAATCTTTCTATATATATTAATAATATTATTAATAATATCTTATTCTATAATATATTTTATCATTATATATACTTTATTTCATATATGATTATAATATATCTCTATATTCATATATATGTATCTTATATTTAATATCTAATATTCTTTCTATATTATATAATTGTCATATCTCATTTTCTAATACTTTAATATATCTATATCTATAATATATATAAATATTATACTATACTATTTTTCTATCTCTATATTTCTCTTTATTTTCTGTATTATCTATATATATTAATTAGTATATTAGTTACGTTATTCTATATTATATCTTATATATCTTCCTCTCTCTCTCTCTTATCATTATATATATATAGTTACTATACTATATATATAATCTAATATAAAAATATTTCTATATATTACTTATATATCACTCTCTATATATATATCTATCTATAATATATTATATATTCTCTATCATATATATCTATAATATTATAATATTTATATCTATTTATCTTTAATTGACTATCTCTTATTATTATCTTATTTATATGTATATATTATATTAATTATTATATAATATATAAATCTTATCTTATTATAATATATATATTATTATGTATATCACTTGTATCAATTATTATATATATATCTTAATAATATTATCTATATCTTCATCTTTATCTATCATATATATATCTTATATAATCATCTATATATATATATCTATATATATACTCTATATCTATTATCATTATTAACTATTATACATCTATATTATTATTAACTTTATTATTATTATATTATTATATCTATGATTACTATATATCTATCTATAATAATTTAACATATAATCTATTAAATATCTATCTTTAATAATTCTATATCTTTTCTTTCTATATCTTCTCTATTATCTCTCTATAATATATCTTTCTCTATATATATATAATCTTATATATATATATATATATATCATTATAATACTTGAAAGTGATATGGTGAGGAACTCTGAAATATTTCATAGAACCAACCACAATCATTCTTTTGCAAAAAATAACAAAAACAAAACAAACAACAACAACAACAACAACTAACAACACAACAACAAAAAACTCACATACGGAAAAAAACCACTTTCTTGAAAATTTCTTCTATAAAAACCCGGTCTCTCTCTTCTCCTTTCTCTTTATAGTATTATATCTAGTCTTATGAGAGTAAATGATAATACCTATATAGTATATAATAGAATATATATCTTATATATTATTTATTATCTAATATATATCTTATATATAATATATAATTATCTCTTATATCGTATATATATAATTACTCAGTATATTACTAACATATATATTATAATATATATCTATATAGTATAATTTTATATAAATAATAGTATATTACTATAATATATATATATATATATATATTTTTGGTATTATATCATTATTTAATTAATAGTAGTATTAATATATATTAATTATCTCTATATATATAATAATAATAATATACATATTTATTTATATCTTATAATATATTATATAGTTATATTCTATATATATATATTGATATCGATATATATATATATATTAATATCTATATTTTATTAATCTATATTTTTCTCAAATTAGAAATATCGTATTCCTAATTTCGTCCCTACAAAAAAATTTATTTAATTTCACTATCATATATATATATCTCTATATATATAATTTATCTATTATTATTTATATATCTATCTGTTTACCTATACTTCTTATATTAATATATATAACATATTAATATTTTATTATATTTATAATCTTATTATATATATCTTTAATATCTATCTATTTCTATTATATCTTATATCTATATCTTTTCCTATATCCTATCTTTATTCTTATTTCATCTTATAATATATATATATAACTATGTCTTATTATTATATATCTACTACGGATATATATTATATTTTCTTATCTCTATTTCTATATATCATCACTAGTATAACTATATTTATGTATATATATATATCTATATTATCTTTAGTACTATTATATAATCTTTTATATTTTTCTATTATATGTATTTTTCTATGCATGGGCGTCCTCGTTTTTCTCACCTGGCCTCCGTGCCTTCTCCTTTCCTCTCTTCTCGCAGATAATATTTAGTCTAAATATCCTTTTAAGACTATCTCTCTTCTTTCTATACTCCAGAGGCATATGCCTCCATTGCTTCGTCTATATATTTATATATACTTATATATATATATATATATAATATATCTATTACTATACTAAAAATAAGTTATTTATAAATATTATTTTATATATCATTCTATTGTTTATTCTCTATAATATTCTTATATCATATATATTATATCTTAGCGTTATTACTATTACTATTATATTTATTACTTTAGTATAATATTGTTTGTCTCTATGGTATTATAGGTATACTAGTATAAAGAATATTATTTGTCAATACTATTGATATATTATATATATATATGTATATATATATCATATATCAGGTAATAGTTGTTGTTGTTTATGGTCGTGAATAATGTTCATAAGATATTTGTACTAGGTTTAAATCGGGTTGCTGGTATGCCCTATCTCTTGTCAATCTATTAGTCGTGTAACATATATACGTCGACGTACCAAGTCAGACTCGGGACAATGCGAATTGGGTAACATCGAAAAACAGGACAATACGGACAATATCTTTGAAAGCATTAACTTTTATTTAAAACATCAAACGCCAAAAACTTCGATAAAGAGGAAAAATGCCTACGCGCATTATTAATTACCCACATTAAATCAAACAGCAACTCAAAAATTAGAAAACTTTCTTCCTGCTTCTCTACTAAGGATACCAATTCAGTTAATGATTATGTGGTGTACCAATTCGCATGTCCCGTGTCAGACTGCACGTCGACGTATTTTGGTTACACGACTAATAGATTTACAGATAGGGCATACCAACATCACTTTAAACCCATTAAAATACATGAATATTTATTTACCAAGCATAATAAGACAACTGTGCCTGATAATTAAGTCATTTAAATTTTACACTCCTCATGCGAATCGCGAAAAACTAAAAACTGTCCCTTCGATTATGTATAATATGAGATGTTACTAAAAAATTTCTTAATTTATAATCTTAATTCTTGTTCAAAATAATTCATTTTTTTATTAGATTCGAAACTCTGAAGACGTCCAAGGTTTACAGACGAAGGCGGTCAGGAACTATTAAATATAAATGGGCCTCATACTTTCATTAAAGGGAAATTAGAAGAAAATATTTGGTGATTTGGAAGCTAATAAGTAAAACTAATAAATAATAATTATATTATATTAAAATAATTATATAATTAATAATAATAATTAATAATACATAATAATAATAAATTAATTATATAATAATAATATATAAATAAATATAATAATAATGAATAATAATTAATAATAATAATAATAATAAAAAAGTAATAATAATAATATAATAAATAACAATAAATAATAATAATAATAATAATAATAATAATAATAATAATAATAATAATAATAATAATAATAATAATAATAATAATAATAATAATAATAATAATAATAATAATAATAATAATAATAATAATACCAATAGAAGTGGCAGTACTAAAAATTAGTAATAATTATTAAATTAACATTACATTAATATCAATACTCCAAATTAAATACACTTATAATGCATATCTTCAAATAGTCAACATGAAAATGGAATCCAAAGAATAAAAACAGTTTGAATAATAATAATAATAATAATAAATCAATTTTACATAAATAATAAATTATTAAATAATAAATAAATAATAATAAATAAAATAGATAATAATATAATAATAATTATCAATTAACTAATTAAAATTAATATCAATATCAATACATATGAATAATAATAATTGATAATAAGATAACATCAAACAAACATTTTAAACATTCGCATTTTACAAAAGATTTTCAAATTGAGGTTTAAGCATAAATCCAAAAAGTTACTAATTTATAAAGATTCTTAAAATAAATCGTATAGTTCCTCATTACAAGATTCATTAAAAAACTTTTAAACAGATTAAAAAAAACTTCCTTTCGGACAGGGCCTTAAAAATAGAAATCTGATTTTAGCCACCAAAACACGTATGGTGTTAAAAGTTATTAACGCTCTTAAACCGTGATTTAAGGGGGGGACCAATTATTGTTAATATCTCACACTGTTAGTCGGGTCGTACATTTGCAACAATTTTTGAAGAATGTTTGTCCATTTCAAATTTCAACTCAAAATGAAAATCGAAAACATCTATATACTATCATACAAAGCTATATATATAAATATAGATAAATAAATCATATATTATATATATACTAGTATATATATTATTACTAATTATAATATATATATAATAATTAATAATATTACTATATATATATGATATAGTAATATGTATATATATAATAAATGTATATATATATATGAATATATATATATTTTATATGTATATATATATTTTATTATATATAATATTACAATATAATAGTGGTACTTTGGATTTAATCACTTATACCTTTATATATTAATAATATATATATATATATATGATAATAGAAGTTATAGAGATACAATATACCATATTTTTGTATAATGAGAAGTTATAGAGCGATACAATCATATATTATATATATAATAGTATATACACATATATATATATAACTATAACTATAACATACTACAGTATATATATACTAAAATATATACTATCATATATAAATATAAATGTTCTTTTATATTATTTTGATGCTAAAACTTTCTACTGTGTAGAAAACGAGACATTAAAAAGTTCTTTTAAATGCATTAACTTATAAATGTTCGTTTCATCACAAACTAACGCCACGCACACGACGACGTAAGCCACTTGCGATAATCGGAAGCTATTTTCTTATCTATGGAGCGTCAAATACTAACGTTACAGCCACTTATCCTCTATACTTAGACAAAAAGCAGCAGCGTAAGCTTACAATGCTGCGTTAAATTATTCTCCCTCTATGAAGAAAAGTGCAGGTACGCGAAGTTTCACTGCCTGTTACAAATACATACTAAAGCTTCCCAAATCGTTAAGCACTTAACAAAACATGGCAGAAATATATGTCATGCAACAATAGACACTAACAAGTTACCTCTCTTTCTTATTATTCATCTGATGAAATTTCAAAAACGCAAAAGTTTAATACCATTTTTTCCCTTCCCACTAATTTAGTAACTACAGCAGATTTATCACATATCCAGGATTTAAAAACAGCAAAAGTATGATAATACAACAGCATGCATTAGAAACAACATAAAAAAACAAACAAATGACTTTCCTTTTGATTGAAGTACTCTCCATCATCTCTCTCTTCTCTCTCTCTCTCTCTCCTTCTCTCTCTCATCTCTCTCTCTCCTTTCTCTCCTCTCTCTCCTCCCTCTCTCTTCTCTCCTACATGCTCCGCTTCACCCCATTACAACAGGGGCATCTGCATTTGGTCGGCCGTTTTACCATCCTTCGCCAATTTCGACTTCTTAATAATTCTTCATGAGTCTATTCGTGGCGCAGACCTAGCCTGAAAATTTACCTCCCCTTTGCGCAAGCTTGAACCAATTTTCTTGAAGAATAACTATGTATTTATTCTGTGGAGAGCTTGAAGCTGAGTCGAGAGAAAGAATTTCCGAGTAGAAAACTAAGCGAAATAACCTCAACAAGGGCAAGGAAAATCCTTTATAATTATACATATACTATATATATAATATATATATATAACATATATATATATATATATCATTGAAATAATCACTATAAATATAAATATCACTATATATATAATAGAACTAATAATATATACATATTATAAATTTCGTTCGTACTTATGTCAAAATTTGCCTTGAGCAAATTTTTTTAGATATACGAACATTTAATACAAATTGCCTTTGAATAACAAGTCGATTTATCTATAAAAAACACTATAGATATATATACTACTATTAGATACTATAAATACATACTACTAATATATATACTACTACTACTACTACTACTCAATAAGAATACTTATATATATATATAAATATATATATTGAGTAATATACATATACTTATATGTCATTGCTACTACTATATATATATTATACTACTATATATACTATACATATATAATACATCACTATACACTACTATATATCACTATACTATTACACATATATTAACACACCACATCTATCACACAACTAACCAACCCGAAATAAATAAACTCATAATACACCATACTATCTCACATACTAACAACAAATAAATATACTAACATGACATACTAAATAACAAACTAAACCACAATCTCTAAATACCAACTCTTACTCCGCACCCACGTATATAACAATATTCAATATACACAACTAAAAACTACAACTATAATGACATACACACAAAGCGTACATCAACACATATACAAAATGATCGACCAATAATTAAATATCAACCAAAAAAAATAAAAAAAAAAAAAAAAAAAAAAAAAAAATAAAAAAAAAAAAAAAAATAAAAAAATGTTCTCTAATTTATTCTTAACATGAAGATTAGAAACACATCTTAACATCTTCTCTCATTTTATCTTCGAGATCGCAGTAATGGCTCTGTAAGGACACTCGAACAGGTGACATTCTCTTTCATTTCTCTACCAACTCATTGATCAGGCTGCCTGCTCCCTCGACATTTGGCAGCATACGAATCTTCTATCACATACGCTATCACTAAATAACATAATTGTAAGGATGTGTCGAAAAACTAGCGTGGTCGCAATAGACTTTAATTTTCTAGTTTATTCACTTCGCTGTAATTATCATTCTCTTTGTCACCTTCTCTTGACTTTCGTTCCAATCGTTTATATGACAGTTATTATAGATTAGCCACCATTGCATAACTTTACAATCTATCCATAGGCGTTTCCTCAGTGTCTGTTTGCTATCCCAAACTCTTTTGTCTATTTGCATCAAGAATCTATATTAATCTGCTACTCCTCCTCACTATTAGGCTGCATTACCCACCGCTCATCATTGCTCTTCCTCACATTTTGAAGAAGCATACCCTTTCAACATTCCAATAAATTGATGCGTAGGAGGCATAGCCTTGAAGCCAACAGGACTTCTGATCTTCTGATTCACATCAATACGTGGTGTTAAGAATACATGGCTATTATTCAATGAATTACAGCTTATCATTCACTCCTAATCTAAACTTGACAATACACATGTCTTATCACAACCAACTATACACTGTCATTCTATCTTGAAACGATATATCTCTTAACCTCTCTTCTGTTCTTAAATATTCTGAGGATTATTTTCTCGTGAATCTCTTTTTAAAGGATCACATTATGTCTATCTTAACAAGTTCCGGTTAGGAAATTTGACTTTTTCAAAAATATAAGCCCGTCATGCCCTTCCCAACGCTGAAATCTGATAAACTCCATAAGTCATAACATACAAAAGTAAAAAAAAATCTATCCTTACCAGATTTCACAACATCGTTTATTATTATATATATTATTAATTATTTTGATTATATTAATATATATTATTAATTATTATTATTATTATATTATTATTTATATTATTTAGGACGAGGGTATAAACCTGCAACTTTTATTTCGAACTTATCTTTCATATTTATTGGCCCTTTCAAGACGATAGAACTTCTTATTCTGGCAGTTTTTTTTAATTAATATAACATATTTATTTTTGAGAAATTCAATTTGAAAGTATTTACAAACTTTATAAAAAATGTCTATAAAAGGTTCATCTTTGAAATTTGAAGACAATATAAACATATTTATAATTACAATTTGCTTGTTGAAACCACTGATCTCCCTACTAGTATAAACAAAAAATTTACAAATATTTCTACACCCTCCTCACAGCGGATAATTTGAATATTGATAAGCTGAGTTATATAAGTCAGCTAAAAATTAAAAAATTAACACAACGTATTTTATCAAAATCAAACACACATTCTTCTCCACCTTCCATTTTCTCGAATTTTGCAAAGCAGGGTAAACACGGCCCCCTTACCTAACCTTATCACCTCAATACTAATCATATAGCTATTAACATATCAGTGTATTTAGAATCAGTAAACAACACTATAATGCAGAGATATTCTGATTACATTCCTTCAGCTCATTGTACGACCTGATATATCATATTATACTATACCTACTACTTATCACCTATACATATAAACTACCATACTATCAATATACTAGATATAAATACTACATACACATCTATATAATATAAATTAAGTTGAATTCTGATTTTTTATTTAATTGCAATACTATTAAAATATAATAATACTATATAATACAATATATATAGCATGAAAATTTATTTATATATATATAACTATATATAATAATTAGTACATATTATATTAATTATTATATATTATATATATATATATATATAGAATATATACTTTATAGATATCTATAATATATATTTACATCATTACTATATATAATATATTATATATATCTAGCTATCATATACTAAAAACTACGGATACGAACTACATACAAATACATGCAATATATATAACATATATATATAATACAATCGATATACTAATAACTATATATATATATATATATTATATATACAATAACATATATTAGTACAGTGGCGTATCCTCAGGAGGGTTCGGCAAGAGCGGGCCCTATGATACCCTTCCTCACCTTTAAGATTCTTTTCAGACTAAAATTTGGAATATAAAATGACAAAAAACCTATAAGGAAGAGACTTGATAAGAAACAAAAATATCATATAACTTCCCACGCTCGTCAGGGAAACCAAACTTCGTCAAGTCCATCTTGGGGAGGTTTTTAACAGGAGAAAAGAAAACGTCATTAATTTCTACAAATATATACTACTACATTAATATATAAAATAACATATACTACTATACTAATATATGAATTATTATTCATAAATATCATATATTCTTATAATAATAAGTATATAATAATATATATATATACTATATATATATATATATATCATAGAATATATATTCACTAATATATAGTAAATCAAATATATATCAATAACACCAAAACCTATTAGACAGAGAGACGTGTCATTAACTTCTCTCTCGCTCACATATATATGATAGTATTACTATCATTATCATAATATATACAATATATACTATATAATATATACATAATATATAAATTAATAATACAAATATTAATATTATACTACTATATTAATAATATATATACTATCATACATAATCATATACTAATATATATATATTAGGACAGAGTAGATGTTCTTAAGTCCTCTCAATCTCTCCTCCTCTCTCATATCATCATCCTCTCTCTCTCTCTCATCTCTCTCTCTCTCTCTCTCTCTCTCTCTCTCTCAGGCCAATTATCTTACTAATGAGAATAATCATGGTTCGCGTATCTAGTGTAAAGCATATCAATCTGTGTTTAAGGCTAAATACAAGTTCGCTACTGAAAGTTATAGTTATTGTACTTTGTGCCTTACATTTTTGTGTTCCTTGTTGATTGGTCCAACTTAAAAAATAAAATAAAAACTTAAATGAAAAGGAGAACAGATATTAGAGACTTTTTCCAAACTTTTTTTCAAGCATTATTAGTAAATAAATATTATCTGTTATTTCAAACGAGTGAGGTTCTCGGACTCAAAGAATCAGTTTCTCCTGGAAATTCTGTAAACTGCGAAAGCAGCTGAAAAATCTCAAGTAGACGGAGGATGTTTCTCCTTTCACAAAGCGTCGGTATAAGGTCAGGCGCAAAATCAAAGAATTATATAGTAAAGGATGTGCTTACTCCAACGACATTGGCAATTGGCATGTAGGTACGGTATTTAGCAATAAGAAAAAAAGTAAAGCTTCTAAAACTTTCTTCTTCGAAGTTAGCCAGATTAAAAATATAAATTTCCTGCCTCAGTAAGGCAAAGTCGGAAAGATATTTTTAAGAAAGTGAGCCTGATGATCTCAAGGATACTCTCATAGCATCAGTATTTGCAGTTTTACAGATTGTTTTTTGAAATAAAAAGAAGGTAAAGTGAAAACACCAGGAAATTTGTTTGTTTTTTCTCTAGACCGTACTTAAAGAAAGCCATTGAATCTTTCAAAAAAAACACGAGGCAACCAACTCAATATCACAAAGAATCGGTAGATAAGAGATTTGCTGTAAAACAGCAGGTCAAGGAAAATCGAGAGCACCGACAAACAAGATTTGGACAAGTCAGAAAAAAGGAAGTGCAGAAGACAGTAGAAGTTAAGCGGCTAAATTCCCAATTGGTGAAGCAATTTGATTCTGCTGGTAGCAGATTATATCGTTACGTGGACATCATGACTCTGGTCGAATCGAACTCTCTTGGCACTGTGGAAACGATGGCAATTTCGGGAAATTTAAAATACGTGCTAATGCTGGACCATGTTCTTTCAGAACATCTAAAATACTAGTGCTTGAGATGGAATGGTATGTAGTATTTAAAAATACAAAATACTTATAAACCATGTGGATACCAGTTGAAAAGGAACGTCAATAATTGTGAAAAAATATAATAAAAAGTAAATGTTTAAATGTTTGAGGTAAATGGCATGTAGAGTGTGTATCTTAAGGAACAATTTTCGTTGTGTGTGCTTTACGTTGATATTGATGCTCTTACCTTAAAAGATTTTTGTGTTCGCTTCAGTAATTGATTTGACGGGAATAAGTCTTGCCGAAAATTAATTGAAGAAAAAGGTAACTGAAGTTGTATTTGGAAACGAATAATCTAGAGGTACAGGGGACATGACAGTGTCAGTGCCAGCAAATTGATGTGGCTTGAGATTCAAGGGTGTATACAGACAAAATAATAAAGAGATAAATGTACACCAAAGCTATTCTATACTCAACTGCTTTTGCATTTGCTATTATTATGCCGAAAGAAACATCTAAAATCAAACATATTTCGAAATGTTCAATTGCAGATGTCTGCTAAATTATGTTATAAAATATCAAAAAATTTTTCACAGTATTTAACATATTTAATTTAAAAAAAAAAAAAAAAGGTTAATAAAAAATAAAAAAATTTGTAAAATATAATAAAATTTTATACATTTTTTTTCTTTATTCAATAATTTTTTCCTTGTATAGTAGCCTAGAGGTACTCAAAAAGTGTTTGAAAGAAACAAAACAAGGAAAAGATATGGTATAGTGGAGAGAAGATTAAAAAAAATTGCAACACTCGCTGGAGGTCAACGGAATGAACATCGAGTTTTATATTTAAAAGAGATCGCACTAAACCCGATACCATAGCAAAACATTAGAAACAAATAAAATGAATGAAGTTAGAGGTATTTCAAGTCAAAAAAAAGTGCTATCATTAATTCTTAACAACCAACTAGTTACTTATAGCTGCATCTTCTTATGTCTCTTTTTTTGTTTTAATACAGACTATAATAAGCTCTGGTCGTAAATGGATCTGGGTCGATTTAAAACCTAGTGGTCTAGATAAGTTCATATAAAGAACGTGAAATCTAGAACAATGCAGACAAATATAGGAATTTCAGCATCACTATTGAAGAATGGGTTAAGCAGCGTTCAGCGTATCAGAGCTGGCTATTGAAATTGCTGTACCAAAGAAATTTATAAATTCCAAAAATACAGACCAACATTCCTACTTCTGACCCACATACTTATTACCGCACATCCATTTTTATACCATTTAATGGATGATTTAATATCAGCATTAGGGAGAGGAGCTTTAAAATCATAAAGAATAATTGATATTCTTCCTTGCCAATTTTTCATTACCGAACAGGTGTAAATGTTGCCGTAATGAGAAATGATATAAAGATTGTTGTAACATTTTACAAGTAAGACCTCGAAATCCTAATAGAAGATTTAGTAAAGCAGAATGCGGATTTATGGAAGTTGAAATGGGCATCACAGCACACGATCGTCCAAAAAATCATTAAGACGAAATAGTTGATTTCTTGTCGAAGCATCACAATTATAACAAATAATTACATCTTGTTGAAAATTACTGGCAATTTACCAGTGTCTACTCCTTCAAGTAGAAAGAAGGTTTTCAACATTATGACTTCTTGAAAAACCTACGATTGAGAAAATACTATATTCGAAGGATGAAAGACTTACTAGGTACATTGCCCATCCTAAATACCATACATCAAAATTATTGATGAGTAAAAACTTGAAGACCTGGCGACTTAAAATTACATCAGGTAAGGTTGGATACTTTAGAAATTTATTTAAATATAATTCCATTTTTTCTTAGAAATTTTAATATTTGGTCCTTCCTACTTTTTACACCACACACACACACACACACACAACACACACACACACAACACACACACACACACCACACACACCACACATTAATATATACCTACGCTATATATATATATATAATACAATTATTATACATCATAATATATTATATATTTATTATATATATATATATATACATATAGGTAGAAATATATACTATTTATTTAGTATATATACTAAATAAATATGATATAATAATTAATAGAATATATAGATATATATTTATTTATATCAGGCGTAGCCTAGATGTTTTAACATTGATGTGCTGACTCTGATATGATGTACATATAGAAAATAATATTTAGAATACATATATATAAATAATAATATAATATATAGATAATAATATAAATATAATAACTATAAATATATATATAGTATTATATATATATACGTATATAATATTTATATATATTATTTATCTCTCTATTTACTTATTTACTATATTTATTTAATATAGCTATTATATATACTCTATATAATATATATAAGTAATATATATATATAGTAATATTTATATATATATATATATATATATATAATATATAATGAGAGATATATATATAAATAACCTATAATAGATATATATATATATATATATAATATACTACGTATATATAACAGATATAATATATATATAAAATATATATAATATATATATAGATATATACTATATAGATAGAATATAGACTTATGTTATATAATATAATATATATGAGATATATTATAGTAATATATATATATATATAAAATATAATATATTATATATAATATATATAATAATATAGATAATAATACTTATAAATATATAAATTATAATAATATGACTAACTAGATAGATGGATATATAGATATATATATTAATATAAATATGTAATATATATATATAATAGAACTAATATATAATAATATAATCAGATTAATTAAAATGCAAGCGAAAAACGCGTTTTAAAAATAAAATAGTTTAAAAAATACCCGATATATGGCAACAACGCCAAAAGGCAACATCTAATGACGCCTTCTAACCTTTACATACCAAAAGGCTATAGAAAATATTTTATTTCAGCTACGAGCACCTTAGGTAGGCAATTTTATGCAGTAGATAGGCAGGCAAAGCAAAAATATGCGTCGATCTTCTTTCCTATATTTCTTAAGAGTTTTGTAGTTTAAATTTCTTATGATTTTCTTATTTATCCATAACATTGTAATTTATATATTTCTTGAGGATTTTTTTCCTTAATAAATATTACATTGATTCTTACACAAAAGAAAGGCCACTGATCCCTGAACCCAGCGTATCCCTTTAACTACTGCCCTACTGACTATCGTATATAGATATAGGCAAAAGTCAAATAATATAAACTATATAATATATATATATAGTATATCCATAGAAAATGAGGTACTATAATACTATGAGGTGCTTTTGACTTATGGGTCATAGACCTAAATAAACAATAATAATAACAAATATATACAACATAGTCATAATAATATAGGGATATATATATAAAGAAACGATTTTTGTCTGGCCCCGAAAAAAAATTCTGGATACGCACCGCTATACTATAATATATAATACAACAATAATATATACAACTAGTAAAATATATATATATACGTAATGATAGTATATATAATATAATAGTAAGTATCAAGATAACTATAGCAAGTATTATATAGGTAGCAATACTATTACCTATATAACTATAAATATGCTTGACATTAAAACGTCAAAACTCTTAAAATATAATTGTCCGTAAAATCCGTTTTGAATTATTAAAACTTAACTAAAGATCTCATGAAAAATAAAGGTGACAAGGCGCTATATGACGTAAGATATATACGTATATATACTATATATTATATATAGTGAGCTATAATAGATATATGAATTATATATAGCGAATAATAATAACCTATAACTATATAGCTATATATACTATACAATATATATATATCTATATATAATATATATATATTATACATAATTATATATATACTATATATAATATATATATAAATGATACTATATACATATATAAATATACTTGTTTAACTATATTATATATATATATAATCATATATATATAACTAAAATATACCATATCTATAATAGTCCTTTATATTAATAATTTACTTAAATAAACTATAATAATATATAGCGTACGCGTTAAAAAAAGTATAGTAATTCATATACTGAGTTAACATTCCTCACTAAGATATTAATTTTTGGTGATATTATTATTCCCTTTAGTATGTTTTCTATATAAATTATTTATTATACTCATCATAGTAATATCTATTGTTCTTGCATGAGGAATTTATTTTTTATTTATATTATTTTTCTTTTTTATCATTATATATCTTTATATTATTTACATATATGTTTTACGTACTAGTCTCATATTTGTAAGAAGAAAAATATTATTATAATAATATAATGAGTAATATCATATATGGCTTATAATAGATCATACACACGAACTACGAATATGAGGTGACAAGGTGTACTATAAATGATATAACACCTCAAAGCGCATAACCACTCTCACAGGTAGTATGAGCTCACAAACAAGTGAGCGCTCCTATATATAGAATAGCTTACATAGGTCACACCTAAACCACATCAAGTAAGACTAGCTCAGTGAGTTATATAAAAGCATGTATATTAATTAATAATATATATATAGATATGATAAGTAAGATTTAAATAATAATGAATAAATATTATTAAAATGTTAACCAGAGTATAAATATGATTTATTATAGAAGCATAGTCGAGATAATACTAAGTAAATATCAATACTCGTAATACTAGATATATATATAAGATAGAATTATATTATATATTATATTATATATATATACTATTATATAGATTAAGTATTATATAAACGGAAAATAAATAATAATATTTTACATATTCATGTGTTCATAGAAAATTCACTATACTATATATATTAATATATATGTGATACATCACTACTATATAAAACACCAGAAGGTGTGGACTTAATAACGCTAGCATAATAAAACCAATAATCCTAAACTCTTATAAATATACTCACTATATATCGCATAAATACATATAAAACAAAAATATATATATATATATATATATATGTAAATTTTACTTCATTGCCATATTGAAAGATGTATCATAAATAGAGTATAATCATAACATAATTAATAATAAACACAGGATAATCGAGCCAAGTAAATAATAAGCAAAAACTAAAATTCACGACTATCATATAACAAATAGTATCGATAACGTATATATATAGACGGCATATAATCAATAAATACTCGTAAAGTCTACTTCCCTATTTTCCTTGTAGTTAATGATACATGTAAAATTAAATATATTTGATTAAAAAAAAAACAAAAAATGAATAGATAGTCATAATAGGTTCGGCAAGTAGTGTAGATGGCAACGCGTCAATATTTAGTAAGTAAAATAATAAGATAATCTAAGGGAACTAACTTGCTCCACCACCAGGAAGACTACTAATACCAAACCAATATAATTACAAATTATCATGCACGGAAATCGC
>JABUQX010108226.1:0-20000 GCA_015478945.1 Trachelipus rathkii | reverse complement strand
TTTCGACTCATCAAATCTCCTACTCATTGAGTCACCCACTTTTTTCTGTAGTTGTCAAACTGTTGCATGATTCATCTAAATTACTGTGGTCGCTGGTTGTTACTCTCTTAATTGCGCTAGTTTCGTCATACTCAGACGCCAAACTAAGTGCAAACCCCTCCTTGAATAGGGCTCTGCTTGGGAGTAGCGGTGTGAACTAAAATAAAATAAAAAAAATAGAATGAAACTGCTTTTTTCGAACCGTCTAATCATGAACATCCACCAATTAGGAGAACTATTGAGACTCGTCTACACACAGTTTGATTCATATTTCACTGCTTGAATCTTCTGGACACAAAGCTTAACTGTTATGTTATGCTCATTCTTATATGAACTTCAATGGTAAAGTTTGGACCAGTCTCTTTACTTCGCAAATTTTCTCCACTGTTATGACAAGCCGTGTAATCTGCAATATACCACTATGTATATATCCATGCTTTAAGCTTTACCACACTGAAGAGAAACTTCCCGAACAAATCCTATAATAGTGTTTTTTCTTTTTAATCGAAGTATAAATCATTTATTTTATTTTTTTATTTTTATTTTAAATTTCATGAAAATAATTTCTCTCTCAATATATATAAGAGCAGTAGCATGAGATATATGGAGAGTGGTATATAGTTATATATATATATATATATATATATATATATATATATATATATATATGTATATATAAGGTATATATATATATATATATATAAATATAGTATATATAGTATATATATATATATATATATATATATATATATATATATATATATATATATATATATATATATATATATATATATATATATATATAAAGGTGGGCATTAACGCGTTAAAGCGTTAATCCGTTAATTTTTTCGTTAACTTTTAACGCTTTCGTTAATTTCGAAAAGAAGTAACGGACTATTAACGAGTTACATTTGTGAATTAACGTTAACGAGTTAAAATTTTCCACTACATCCGTTAACCGTTAACTTGATTTACGAGTTTATAAAATATTTTCTTTTCAGATTTAAGAATGTATTAGTTGCTTTGTTTTCTTGTATTAAAGCTATTGAACGTAAGAAATACAGTTTATGTGTTCGTTTTGTCAAATTAGCACACATTTAGGGAAAATGCTCACCAAATTGCATGAATTTCCTAAATTCTGTAGGTTGCTATTTCCTGTGCTTGCCGAATTTAGGAAAATGCTTATGAAAAAAATGTTAACAAACAAGATGGCGGCTTAGAGGTCCGTTTGATTTGATGAATGTTTCATTCATAAAATTAGCTTTAAATCTAATTTCTTCCAAATCGATAAACTCCATCACAATAGTTAAATTATTTGTAATATAAACCATTTGTTTTTTTTGTTTTTTTTCTGTTTATTCCAAAACCACGTGCTCCATCACAACAGCTGATCAAAATAATTGTAAACAAACGTTCGTTTATGTACAAAATTCGTGCTAAAATTGATTAGCATTTCTTATCGAGCTAGGCACACGGATAAATTGAGGCAACGGCTTTAGGTCGACTTTTGATTTCTTCATAAATTTTTTTCTCCAAAATTTTCTAAACGCTCCTCTCAAATGTGTTTATTCTTACTCGGTTATTATTTCGTTTAGTAATGCTTAACATGTTTTTCTTATGCTGTATTCTCATTTCTTATTGGTTCGCAGAAGAAAAAAAGAGATAGTGACTGTTGCCCATTCAATGAGTCATTAACTTCTTTCGTTAGTTACTTTTTTTTTTACAGTCATCACCACCACCATGGGCAGAGCCCTATTCAGGGAGGGGGTGTTGCACGCTGAAATTTCATCAACTAACGCAAACCACGCAGATGAGCACAGACACAGGCTTTAAAGTGAGGGAGAAAATTCAGCAGGGAACACAGAAGATAGAAGAGAATTCCACAAGAACGAGGTGGGTGGGTAGCCAAAGCAATGGGAAGACCTAGCTCTGGAGTTAACAATATCTACACAAACTCAAAAGAATAGCACCCCTTAGCTACGATTTATGCTCGTAAAGGCAGGGAAGGCGAGTAAAGTTCTTTGACACTCCAATGCTGTACTTCCATAGAAAGAGAGTAGAGGTCTGTTATCGCGCCAGCAAAGATAGAGGGTTAAGTGAACTTGGCTTGACTGACCCTGTCCAAAAGCCGGGTGAACCAGAGCCCCCCCAGGATATGAGAACAGTAATTCATACAAGGGGCGGATGAGACCCCTTGTATAGCTGAGTAACTGAGGAAGAGGAAAAAGTCTCGCAGTCTGAACAGAACTCCTAGTTTCTTTGAGGCCGCCTTATGAACCGGTTGTGATGTGAGGTTTCCAAGACATTTTTTTGTTTATCTTAAGGCCAAGGATGTTTATTTATATTGTCAGGAGAGAATAGAGAACCGTCGAAAGATATATTAATGCGTTTTAGAGAGGGAGATTGTAGAAGTTGAGTTTTTAAAGAATTGAATTTCACAAGGTTAAAACGACCCCACCCGGAAATTTATCCAGATCAGCGAATAGAATCGGAAAGGTTAAGACGAGAGGCAATTTTAGAAGTAAAAGAAGGAGCAGACTTGAAATGAGTTGAAGAGTGAAGGGTCGAGTCAATGTCATATGAGGGAGAGAAAGATGGTGGTAGATCACACGAAAGTAAGAATGTTAGGAGATAAGACCAGAACCCTGAGGGAACACCAATTAGCTGACAGAAAAAAATAAAGAAGAAGTCGTTCACAACCAGCAAATGATATTATGAGCAGAATTTTGAAAGAAAGTTAGACATAAGTAAGCAAAGAGAAGGAGGAAAACCCAAAAGGAGGGGAGCTTGAGAGCAGTGATTCTTATTGATATCTAACAAATGCTCCCGTAGTTCCTGGTAAGAGCGGAATCCAATGCTAAATAGGAAAGTATACGTTAGTAGACTTTAACGTTGAAAGCCAAATTAGCTAATGAAAGAAGAGAATGAGATTTCAGATGGTCTTAAGAAGTGAGAGTTAAGAAGGGTTTAAAAGATCTTAGATAGAATACAAGTGAGAGCTATAGGGCGACATAGTAAGAAGGATCAGAGCGGGCTTCCTTTTTTTGGAATAGGTTGGACATGTGCAAGCTCAACACTGAGGGAAAGTGCTAGTATTGAGACATAAAGAATATAGTTGAATGAGGGGCTGGGTCAGCCGTAAGCACATTCCTCAAAACTCGATGTAATTTATAAAAATATACATTTTTGTGTTAAAAATTCTAAGTTGACATATTCTATTATTTTTACAAATAATGTACTATTAAGTATTAATTTGCAGGGTGGCCAACCTTTGCTTACCATGCGCCAATTTTTTCGCAGATGAGTTCAGATGCGCCATATATATATAGTTACATAAGTTATAAAGTTAGCATAGCATAGCAAGTGAAGATATATATGCATATATATATATATATATGGTATAAGGTTGCTGATAGAGAGGCGAGCAGGTATTATTTATGGCGAGTTATGGCAGGCATAGATATATATATAGCGCAGTATATATATATATATATATGGTTGTTATATGGCGCTAAGGTTGGTTGTTGGCATATATATTATATAGGCCGCGTCTGAGATTGCGTCAACAGCAGCGAGTCTAATATAATGCCGGCAGTAAAACGGAATATTGGTGGAATGCTGGTTCAGCTGGTCCAGAATGCAAAAAAAAATAAATACACAACAATAATAAAATAGAGCTCAAAACCACAATAGCCAGCAGCATGTACTTGGAACCCTCGTAAAATTTTGGATAAAAAACAAAAATAAAAAGTTTTGCTTTTTATAAGGGCAATAGGGGCCTGAGCCAGACGGGGAACATAGGGGGATGTTTCATACCCGTAGGGGAGGGGCGGAGGAACCCCAAGCACACCCAAATACCAAAGAGCGGGGGTTCCGAGACCCTCCTGGGGGGGAATAATCCTACCCCGTAGTTCCCTGAAAGGCCGAGAGAACCCCGACTTCTGCCATCGGGGCGGTATACCTTTGGGATTTTAGGTAAAAAAAAAAAAAAAAAATTAATAGAAAGTCTTTATTTTAACGAGAAACCAATAAAGGGTCTTTCAAATAGGCCTTCTAATCATATACTAGTAATTATTAACAATAATTTTTTATTTTATTTTACATTTTCCTAATCCAAAATTTTTACGAGATTCCAGTATTCCTTCTTCTTCGCTGTAGCTATTGTAGTTTTTGAGATACAATATTTTTTTCTTTTTCTTTTTTTTTTTTTTTACATTTTCTGAACTAAAATTGTCAGCATTCCAGTTAAATGTATTCCGTTTTACTGTAGCATTAATAGTTTTTAAGATATATATGACTTGCACAATCCATATATATATATATAAGCATATATATATATATATACAGCAAGGTATATATATATATATTATATGGAGGTTATAGCAAAGAAGAAGATATAAAGTGCATATATAGTATATTGTTGGTTATATATATATATATATATAGTTATTATATATATATATATATAAGTATATATATATATATATATATATATATATATATATATATATATATATATATAGTTATTTTGCTATATATAGTTATAGTATATATAAGAGAAGAGATATATATATATATATATATATATAGCAGTATATATAGATATATATATATATATATATATATAGTATATATAGTTATATATATATATATATATATATATATAGTAATATATATAAAAGAAATCACAGAATATATGATTTCTATTAATTATTTTGAGAGAATTTGCTTGAAAATAATACGGGCACTAATTTCTAATAGGTCACTTATGAAAAATATAAAAGTACATAATTCAAGAAGTGTGAGAGACCAGTGCCTAACTAATATTGTTGAATCATAACATTTTTATTCATTAGCATTGACGATGTTTTTATTAAGAATTTATTAAAATCATGTTTCAAATATGAATTTTGGCGCGGAAAAATATATTGAATATGAGAGTCGACGTGCAAAATGCACAAACATTATTGATATTATGGGAGTACTTTTATGTCTTGCCAGATTAACAAATTTCTGGATATAAAATGAATTTTTAGTTTCATTAAATAAATTCGTAAGAAAGAGTTAGACAGCTGTTAAAATATACCCAAAAAGTAGCCCGTAGCAACGCGGGAAATGTAATACTTAAAAAAGAAAATACGTCGAAGCGATACAAATATGAATAAGGAAAGAAATTAAGGTATTTATTACTAGCAATCTTCTTTGGTAAGGGTAAACTATCAGTTAATAAAGCTCAAATTATTAAGTCTGTTTAGTTTAATACATAATATTGTTAGGATATTATGTATAGTAAATTAATTAGTATATTATCTATTTTACAGATTTTTGAAGACGGTTAACGTTAACGATTAACGTTAACTTCCGCCACTTTTTACCGATAAACGCTTTAATGATTAACGCCGTTATTTTTTTTGTTAACGATTATGAATTCAAAGACGTTAACTTTCTCGTTAACTATGTCTACCAGATATATATATATATATATATATATATACAGGTTACATATAGTTATATATATATATATATATATATATATATAAAGAGATATATTATATAGTTATGTTATATATATATATATATATATATAGAGATATATTTATATATATAAATGAGAAATATAAATATATAGATATACTGTATATATATATATATATAGATAGTATATATATATATATATATATATATATATATATATATATATATATATATATAGTATATATATATATTATATATATATATATATATATATATATATATATATATATATATATTTAAATTTTAAATTTTAAGTTATACGACATTTTAAAAATTTTATTTATTGTTACCAGTATTTTAATGATTAAACCAAATATATATATATATATATATATATATATATATATATATATATATATATATATATATATATATATATATATATATATATATATATATATATATATATATATATATATAGATATATATAGAAATATATATATATATATATATATATATATATATATATATATATATGTATAAATGATCAGTATTTTAATACATGTATATTGTCTAGAGGTTTTAATTATTTATAAATTACTCACGAATTAGCGCTTTTTAAGAAGACTTAGATGGAATGAAGCATAACCTAATCTTTCGAACATGCCGAAGTTTTAAGAGAAGTTTTTTTAGTGTTTTACCTTTTTAACTTTTTAAGTTTTTTTACGTATTTAATTTATTGTTTTATGCAGCTTTTATTTTGTTTAAAGTTTTTAATTAATATTATTATTTTTTCAAAAGGACTGTGTGTGTGTGTGTGTGTGTGTGTGTGTGTGTGTGTGTGTGTGTGTGTGTGTGTGTGTGTGTTGTTGGGTGCAATCTGTGGGGTTTTTGGGTGGGCTGTGTATGGTCGATTGTGTGTGTTTGTTTGTGAGGCTGTCTGTTTGAAATGGACTGACAGAGAAGATGTAGGTGGGCGTAGGCTGCTGGGGTTCTCTCTATTGACTTTATGAACGCCTGTGGCTTCAAAGTTACAATCCATGAATCTGTGGAATATCACTTCGCTAACTCTCTACCTAACGTTTATTACTGTCTGAGACCCAGCTAGACAGGGATTCTTTTTCAAATAAACCTGAGATCAACGATAACTTTTTTTTTCTGTTTTCAGACTAAACAGGAGTCTGTGCCTCATGCTAAACATTAACACTCCTGTAACACGTCTTTAGAATCTTGAATCTCCTATTTTCGATGTTCTGTGGCTTTAAATCTTTCTCCCTACACACACCATTATCTTGTAAGCTTCTCGTTACTGTTCTCTAACGGAAACAGATTACCTCCTTTGAATATCTTACTACTTCTCGCGAGACTGTTACTTACTTCTTCCCATCCAAATGTTGAGATCATCTATTTAGGGTGATTTCAACGTTCATCACACTGAGTGGTTGGGCTCCTCCTCATACTGATGCAGGAGGGGAGGAGGCCAAAACATTCAGTATTCTCAACGATCTGAACAGCTAATTAAAGAACCTACACACACATTCCAGATCGTTCCAACCAATTCTGAACACGCTTGATTTATGTTTCACCACTACTCCTTCTTCTCGTTATAAATACACCATTTTCCCCTCCTATCGGTAAACTCTGACCACAATCTTAAAGCCTTTTACCTTAAAACTTTTCTCCAGCAAGCTCTGCATCCAGCCCAGTAAACGTATACTTCTTCTTGGCACCTTTAATCGGCCAATTAGCGTTGCGTCGTTTCGCTAACTATGCTTGAGTGAATCTTGCTTCGACCTGGAGGACGCTTCTCGGTCACCGCTGAAAAGGTAAGGGCCGTAATTTGAGGGTATGAGTGGGTTCATTCCATCTTCAATCAAATCTTCTGCACAAAACTATGGTTCGATGGGGATGTTCTCGCCCATTCAGGAGAGAGACATTGCGGATCCATGGGAAAACTCTCGTTCTCCTATCACCCTTACTAATTTTCATTCAGCTCGGAATCGTTGCAGGGTTATTATTCGACAGGCTGCCGTTTTCACTAAAAGAAAGGTGACAACCTGATGCGTTTGGCCTTCCACTTGATAAAAACTTGGCCCCTGCCAAAAAACATTCTAATAACTTTTGTAAATCTGCCTTTTTCTCTGACTGAGTTTGTTCGCCTGGACGGTTCTGCAGCTAACTCCTCCTGTACTGAAAGGCTAATCTCTGGCCTCCTTTTTCATCTAATTCTACCCCGGACGATTCTCGGCATTCCTCCTCCTGCTTCTTCTCCTTTTGCCTCTTCCCGTGATTACGCATGATCGGGGTGTATGGGATTCTGAGATTCATGTGAGTGTCGTGGAAGGCTTAGTGGCCCGATGGCATCTTCGTGTTCTGAGGGAGTGTGCTTCTCTGATGGGCCCTTAAGTCCTTGATCAACTCTACTCTCTATGCCTTAATACTTGTACATTTCCTCAGTGCTGGAAGCGCGCATATGTCCAACTAACCCTTGGTAAGGCAGCCGCTCTTGATCTCAACTATCGTCCTGAGAAGCTCTCACTTTGTACTCCCATCTTAAGATCTGAAACCTTCTTAACTCTCATTTCCTGGATCATCTGGGATCTCATTCTCTCTTTCTTCAGATCAATAAAATTGCTTAAGACGTTCTCATGTGAACTGATGACATACTTTCCTATCTACTGATTTATGGTCTTCTGCCCTTAGGGACTATGGGAGTCTTAAAGGTGGTGGCACCCGATATATCGCTGCTTGACTGAGGGTGTACGTGTCGCTACTCTAAGCTCCCTTCCTTTGGGTTCCCTTCTCTTTGTTTACTCTTGTCAAGTTTTCTCTGGTCTCATCATCAGTAACTCGTTGATGGAGTGACTTCTTCCTCCTTTCCTGTTAGTTGTGGTGTTCCTCAAGTTATATCTCCAACTTTATTTTTACTTTTCATCAGCAATTTCGGCTGAACTTCTAACTCTGTTCATTCCTATGTTGATGACTCAACCCTCCATTCCTCCACTCATTTCAAATCTGCTCCTCTTTTACTTGTAGAGTTGCCTCTCGTCTTCTGATTTCTCTGATTCTATTCTTGCCGACCTGAATGGAAATTTCCTGGTGGGGCCGCCACAACCTTGTGAAATTCAACCCTTTGAAAACTCACTCAACTTCTTTACATCTCCTCTCAAAAACACCTCCTAACTTTCCTATTTTTTTTTGACGGTTCCTAACGTCTCACCTAAGGATAAATGCTAAATATTCTTTGGTCTGAACATAAACAAAAAATTATCTTGAAACCTCATCACAACGGTTGCTAAGGGTGACCTCAAAGAAACTGGGAGTTCTGTTCAGGTTGCGGGAATTTTTTTCTTCTTGCATAGCTATCTAGTTATATAAGTAAGGGCCTTTTATTCGCCCTTGTCATAATTGTTCTCACATCTGGGGCTCCGGCTCCACCCCCTCTATTGGGACAGAGCTGGAGTCTAAAGCTAAGAGACTAATTAACTGTCCCTACTTTCAACTCTCTGGACTTCTATCTCTGTGACGTGACGTTGGCGCACTATCTCTTTCTATAGGTACTACAACGGTAGATGCCTGAGGAGCAATACCGCATTCCACCCATTGGTGTTGCCCCTGCAATAGCAGTAAGCCAGCGTTCGCATGCATTTTTGCGTGAGCATTGAAAATCCTGAGACTGGTCATGAAAGCCCTTCTTCCAGAGCCACCTCTCTGTTTCAGGAACTTTATTACTTTCTTGTTTTTCCGCACTTATTTAATCTTCCTCTTTAAACCCACGTCTGCAAAGACACCTGAGAGATTTATAGCTTGGCTTCTGCGGCTTTTCCGGTATTTTTATTTCCTGCCCTCCTTGAAAAGGGCCCAGCCCGTGAGTGGTGGTAATCTGTAAAATATATATATATATATATATATATATATATATATATATTATATATATATATATATATATATATATATATATATATATATATATATATATATATATATATATATATATATATTATATGCTATAAATATATATATAGTATATTAGTATATATGTTATATATATATATATATATATATAGATATAAGATATATATATATAGAGTAGCATAGCATATATAGTATATATATATATATATATATATATATATATATATATATATATATATATATATATATATATATATTGAAAAGTGACATTGTATTTACATTTTACACCCTAGTACCTCTGCTTAAGAATTTGTGTAGAATATTGAAGAATTTTTGCAACACACATATTGTGTGTTTCCAGGAAACGGGACGGGGACCCATCTCTTTAAGCGTTCCACCAACCACTTTCCAAAAAGTCTTTAATTTAAAATTAATGATATTAACTTTATTTATTTCATGTTGAAACTCAGATTTTATTATGGACAGGTTATGTTTAAAAAAAAAAGTTTTTCGGCTTTCTCCATGAAATCGGGCACGTCTGGTCTGCATAGATAAGCCCAGCGCTACTGAAAAGTTGTTCACATCATAGCACTTGCTCGGAGGGCACCTTTAGGAATCTCTGCCAAGCAACTTTTTTAGATCTGGAATAATACTCTTTGCTTTTATACTCCATCATTTCGTAATTTTCCTATGGACCCAATTTTTCTTTCTTTTTGATACTTTTCTATTAACCACAGTGATGTGCTGCTTGAGATATTCTTCTCTTCATCGTCACTGCTGGAATCAAGAAATACACTCAGAGTCTCAGTTAGTGATATACGCGTACTGGAACAAGATGTTGGTAAAGAATCACTCCATTTTCTTTCTGGTTCAGCATCATTTAAATGTTTATTTAAAAATTTTCCACTACCTCCGTTAACCGTTACCTTAATTTACGAGTTTATAAAATATTTTATTTTATTTCTGATATTTTACTGTATCAGTTATTTTTGCAGACGAAAAAAATTACCCTTATAAGTGGAAGTACTTTGAGAAAGATTTGTACTTAATAATTGAATATATTTATTAATGGTAGTAGGCTATAATATTATTCATTATTAGACTCTAAAGTCTCAAGTCTTTCAGTTGTAGAATACCTTCAAAAAATGACGATGATTCTTCAGATATTTCAGGTTTATCACATACAGTTTTCTCAAGAGCGGTTTTAAGGCTAACTATAAATGGTATGACATTCAAAATTGAAGATGTTTATTCGCTAAGCCTTTTTTGTAATTTCTTTGTTAGGCTCTGAAGATTTCACACATCCAGACAATATTATCCACTTTAAATTGTTAAAAATAAGTATTTTGGATTTGCTAGCAGCATACAAACAAAGCTACCCTTTCAATTTTACGGTTCTTTTCAGCATATGCAAAGAACAGAAGATAGAACAGCACGTTCTATCTTGTAGGTAAATCATGTACAATATTTAATACACACATTTGGAGCCTCTCTTGAATTTTCTCTAACTCTTCTTGAGCCATGGTTGAAAAATGGAGATGAGTGGCAATTGGGCGATATTTGATAATGAGGTCGTTTACTTTTTTCTTGTGAGTCTATTCCACGTTGAACTGTTAACTGTATTTTATGTACAGTACAAAATTGTTTTGCCCAGAAAGAAAAATATGATTTTTTCCATGTTTGCTCCAGAATCGCGCATTACATAATGAACGTTTGTTTACTTTTTCAATGTCCAATGTTCAAACTTCTTGTTGATAGTATATACAGTCAGACTCAGTAACGACATCCCATCTGAAGCGTCTGTCCATGCATCTGTAATGAAGGCAAATATATTGTATTTCTTCATTTCATCAATTATTTGTTTATTTTATTGAAAATATTCATAAATTTCACTGCATATCAGGGACATGTAGAAATTCAATTGCCTCAGTTTGTATTGCGAAACCACTTCAGGAAATAATCTCAAGAACCCAAGCTTTTCTACATGTCACCTTTAGGCTTGTAATTATTTCAACTATACGCTTGTCCACTCCCATAGAATTTTTATACAGTTGTATATCCAATTATATAATGATATATATATATATATATATAATTATATATTATTTTATATGTTTATATAATATGTATACATAAGAGTGGCAGAGATAATGCTCAACTTTCATCATTTCAATGCACTTACTCTCACTTTTCCTCTCTCCCTCTCTCCTCTCTCTCTCTCGTCTCTCTCTCGCTCTCTCTCTCATTAACCTAGTAACGAGATTAACATTGTTGTGTCAGTGTAAAGCCATCGATCTATTGTTTTAAGGGTATAATAGTCAAGTTGCTTGTGAATAGTTATAGTTTTGCACTAGTGTTTAACATTTTTTTTCTTGCTTGTCGTCAACTATAAAAAAGATGAAAAAGATGATAGGCTTGCGTCTTAGTCTAACTGTTAAGAGACTGGAGATCAGAAAAAGTAAGCAATATGGCTAATAAAGATTTCGTTATTCAAAGAAGTGAGGTTCTAGGACCGAATCAGTTCTCCTGGAACTTCTGTAAATTGCGATGGCAGCTGAAAAATCTTAAGTAGACGGTGATGTTTTTCCCTCACAAGCGTATAAGTCAGGCCCAATCAAGGAATACAGAAAGGATGGTTCATTGACATATGCAATTTCATAGGTACTGTATTTAGCAATAAGGAAAAAGTGCATATATTAAAATATCTCTGGAAACTAGATTTCAAAATATGTATTCCCTGTTCAGGAAGGCAATGGTCGGAAAGATATTTCAAAGAAAGTGCTTGATGACTTTAAAAGGTTGGCTTACTCTGATAAAAACGCTGCGGTTTATTACACAAATTCGTGCAATTTGTTTTTGGAAACAAAGAAAAAGGTAAATTAAACACCAGGAATTGGGTGTTTGTGTCTCGAGACCGTATTCCAAACATAAAGAAAGTCATTGAGACTTTTAAAAAACATGAAGCAACTAAATATCACAAAGAATCGGTAGAAAAGAGATTTGCTGAGAAAAACAGGTTCAAGAAAAAATCGAAGAGCATCCACAAAACAGATTGACAGTCAGACGAAAATTGAGGCCGAGACAGTAGAAAGCGGCTAATTCCAACTGCTGAAACAATTCGATCCTGTGGTAAGCCAAAATACTATCGTTAACCGGGGACATCATACTCAGTGATCGAACTCTTTTGGCCCTGTTGGAAACGATGCAATTATCTTTTTTATTCTTTTGTTCTTGCTCTCGATAGTGCAATTTTCGGAGTCTTTTGAGATATCGTGCCTAATGCTGGAGGACCATCTTCTTTTTAGAACCATTTAAAAACTAGTGCAGAAATGCCATGATATACAGTTCCACAGTCCAAAATGCTCTAATTCAATTCAGTCATTTGGGCATCTCATTCAACGTAAAAATTATGCAAAACATAAATTAAAAATAAATTTTAAACTGTCTTAGCCCTATGGAAATACGTACTCGAAAGCTGTACCATGATTAGGAAAAGGTATACGAATTTTCGTTTTGAGTGTTGTATGTATTACAAGTAGATATTGTGGATACATTGACTTTACATCGTCAATAGAAGTATACTTTGTTTTGTTTCCCCGTCTCAGTATATATTTGATTTGAAAGGGAAACAAAAGTATCTAATTAGTGTCACACAAACATTATATATATGAAAGAAAAAAGTAACTATCTTAGACTTGAGTAATTGGATATTGAATCCAAATACAAATGAGAGAAACACGTAAAACTTTCGTTTATAAAACACGGTGGCTAAAGATATTGCACCTCGAGACACTCGTTGTCGAGAGATTATTCAAGTAGTGTGTCAGACAGATTAATATTTATACTAGTAAAAAAAAAGATCACACACACAAGATTTAGTATCTATAATATACAAACTGCATTTTATGATAGCGAAGATCTTCGAATAGAACCACACTTGAAGCACAGATCATCAAGAGGAGACGCTTCTTCATATAAGAGTCATAGAAACTAAACAAAATCTTATTACTGAAGAGCTGCATAATATGAAAAAATGAAATCTATCTACACAAAGTATAATGTTGACATGCTTTTTCCTAAGTAGCCCAGCACTGAGACGAACAAAAATTCATAAAAAAATAGACAGAACGTAATAATATAAACACTAAGTGACTCGTAGAGATTAATAATATGAGCGACAATATAAGAGATATGATGATATGAGACCTTCAGTTGCTAATAAACATAATATATAAAGCAACATACACGTAATCTCGTATTATATTAAAAAGAGTAGATAAGCATATACACAGCTTCTAATAAAATCATACGGATCTTAAAAAAGATACAAAAGATGAGGTACACACCTGAGTATGCGAGCATCACATGAGTCAAAACTATACACAACAGACAATAGCGATTGAGAACCTAAATACAATGTTGATAGTTTCATTTCAGTTCTGGTTTTAACCCTTTTTTAAATGTCTAAACACAGCCATCTCATTCTATAAGCGTCAGTAACACCAATAAACAACTTAGATATATGTCAGCCACACCGAGAAAGATTACTATAGTGCAGTACATTATCTAAATACCATGTGTATAGGTGACTATTTCTAATGCTCACATATAAACTGTACATAGCTGTATCGTAAAGTATTAGAAATATATAACGTCTAAAGGTATCATAAGAATTTATAATGGCAACATTAGGAAATATACATAAGTTAATTATAACGATAGTAAAGCGAGTCAGCTAGATCATGCATCCGTGCAGTGAGGGCTTACTTGATACATATCCATTCTACTGATATATAACACACAAGAATAAACGAATGAGAATTCCAACAATATTCTAAAACCCAAGAATTCAAACTTCCTACCCAAAGAATTATCTAATCGCACATCCATTTTTATACCATTCATGGATGATTTTAATACCCCAATAAGAAAGTGATTAAGGTTATTAATCACAAAAACTGCACAAAAATGAATTAAATATAACTTTAAATTAGCACACACACTGCCAAAACCAGCTAATCAATGTATTACTCTATAGAAATAATGAGTGTAAGATATAAAGACGTAACAACTATTTTTCTGAGAAGAAGATCTCGAAAAGCCCAATTGAGGATCATAAAAACAGAATAGAGACAGTATATTAACGAATTTTAAATGGAACGACAGACCACATATTACGATCCACCAAAAATCATTCAATTGAAGCACCACCACACAACTTGACATTCACAGATAGGAATGCTGACACAGAATTCATCTATAGATAATTACACCAAACATTGATGAGCAAGAGTAATGCATTGTTACCCTAGTCAATCTCTTTAAGTAGATATAAATCTTTATCTAGAAACGTAATATTAATCATATATTATAAGGACCGCAGTATTAACAAAAACTATCTATTATGGAATAGCACTCACACAAACTTTTACTAGAAGCCATGCACAACTCTCTCCAAATTACATACTAGAAATTATATATGATAATATATTAAAACGTGCACACACATACTGGTATTATTCTGACTATATAGCTTCAAAACGATCTGCAACATGCTGATCAGAAGTTACACATCAAGGTAAAATGTTCTTTAGAAAAAATATATATATATAATAATTTTTCATCGTAACATAGCGATAACTCTAAATTCGTTTCATTAAAAACTCTATTCCCCGTATAAAATATTATATTCTTATCCATCTTCTTTCTCATTTCTAAACTATGACTTCCAGGATAATAATGGTTATAGTAATTTTATTTATATAATATGGGAGTACTATTATTAACAGAGGTTGGAAAAGGCTCCAGTATGATTTTTTTATCATAAAAATGCTTATACTATCCAACCTAACTCAAAAACATATATACCCATATCAATATAAACTAATGAGATAATATCTGTTGTACAAATTAGTTTAATAAGTATATATAATAGATTTTCCATGCTAACCCAACTTCATATTAACTGCTAGTAAAAATGAACACCAAATTTCATATTCTTAGAATAATTTAAAAAGAAATTGATAGTAATAATATATATCATATATAAATTATAAAGTTCACACATCATACTACTACCTTTCATGCACAATTCATAATCCTTATATTATGAAAGCAAGTAACACATAAAGTAAATTAAATTTGCTTAAATCTTATGCCTAAAATAATAGTTAGTGACTTAAAATATTGGAATTAATTATCTTACTCCATGAATAACTTTAGCTTACCTATAACACCTTATCATATCATTCTAGTATTGATGAAATTCCCTTCTTCTTGTTTTTCGGTAGAGACGCAACTTTACCATTATCAGAAATAATATCTTTAGCCAAAGACTATGATTATAATGGGAGAAGTTATAAATAAGACATTTTTATAAAAAAACAAATGAAGCATATAAACAAGCTTATTTCACTAACAAAATGGGACAAGATAAACAAAAAAAAATATTATAAATCTAAAAATTTTAAAGAATTTAATATAGGAGATTTAGTTCTTTTAAAAGATAATTATAGAGTTGGTAAAGGGAGTAAACTAAAATTTAGATGGTTAGGCCCATATAGAGTCATAAATAAAATTTCACCAGTTAATTATTATATAAGACCAATTTTTGACATCAAAAAGAGACAAAAAAGCACACATAAATTGAATAAAAGAGTGTAATTCTCCATACCTTGAATATGACCTTAACGAAAATTTAAACAAAAACATAGACGAAGAAATATTTATATAATAAACAATGATCAGAAATATAAACTTCATAATCAAAATTAGGGATTTCAGAAGTATTATACAGAGAATTAATATGTAATATGATGATGATATTGCTGATAAATAGTGATATAATGATAATAGTGGATGATAATAACGATACTTTATAAGTCGAATGATGATAATAGTGATAATAAATAGTTGAAATAATGAAAAGAAATGGTGATAGAGATAATAGATATGATCTTTAGATCAGAAAGGAAAGGTTTCCAGCGAAAATAATATAAGGAGTTCAAGGAAGAACTATTGAAATAAAGGTAAAAAAGTGTAAATGGTTAATTTTGTAATTGTAGAGATTGTTAAGATAGAATTTAAGATCAGCTAATAGCATATATGGGGCAAGATGAAGAGTCTAACCCTATATATACTCTAATTTGAATTTAGATCTTGCGGTTGAACAGGTCTTGTCAAAAAGTAATCCTTAAGACTGAGTCACATAACACAAATGTAGGCGTGTCAGTATATTGGTCTACACAAAAGCAGTCCAGATGTAGAGAAACACCGCTGGAGAGAGAAGTAGTAAGATAGGAATTATGGGCCGTAACTTTCATGCATCTATTTCGAGACCATATTGTTTATAATTAAAATAAATGATTCTGTATGACATTGATTTAAACATTTATATTTTTGAAGAATTTAAAAAGAATTAAAGATAATAAGATTTTAAGCCTGAGCCAATGTGCTATCCAAATAAATAAATCTAATGTGGAGAGATAACCTTTGGAAGAGGTTATTTCTAATTGCTTTCAAGACAAGGGATCTTCTGGGCCCCGTTTAAAATAATTGTAAAGATAAAATTGTGTCACTTATAACTCTGACATAGTTTCTCTTTAAAATACCAATAGAAAAGAAACACCGATAAATTAATCACTAAAGAAACGTTTAATTAAATATCTATTAAAATACTACAATATAATTAAAATCTAAGTATATTATTATAGAAATAATATAATAATAATTAAATAATTATTTATATACAATTATAATAAAACTAGATGAGATATATTGAGTAACTATAAATGTTAATACTAACGTAATAGGCTATGATTATACTATAATATAGCAACAAGTTTCTAATTTAACTTATTCCAATTCACTGAAAATAATAGACACAAATCACACAAATTAATTGAAATTATATTACAAATATAGGTAAAACAATTAAATCAAAGAGGTTGAGTTATAAAGGTCATAGAGGATGAAGTGGTGGATAAATTTTTTTAATTCACAGAATGGCAAATCCTTAAGAGTTTATAGATAATGCGACAAATTTTCGTACTTATATCTCTACAGAGTTACATCACAAATCACAACCAAAGTAGAATTGAAAATGCTCATTGCATCTTAAATAAAAGTATATGGTCCCATCCATTTAAATGAGAAGCAAAAGAATAACTTAAATTAAATAATAAATCACTGAGATCTACCGAGAATGAGAATATAGATATAACTATTTAGGACAAAAAACTCATCAGTGAGAATAGAATAATAAGGTTGCATTATATGAGGGTATATCAAAAAGCCTAGCTTTCACCCTATCCAATCCGATTAATATCATTATTATCAAATACAAAGACTATGAAGTGAGAAAATATTATAAAATACGCCACACATTAGACGCGTAATTGCGAAATTTTCACCACAACCGTAATTATTACAAACTATATTTACTGAGTGTAATGAAATGAAATTGATAGAGAGAAGATGCATTGGTTACGAGACTCGATAAATATGAGATGCCGGATCACTTTGCTTCTATGACTTTACTTCTTTTTACTTTTATCTCATTCCCCACTTACTTCTCAATTTCCTTCTATCCTTCTTGTTCCTTACTATTTCTCCGTTTATGTTCCACTAAGAGACATCAAAACTACATACGTTGAGTATATGAATTATATTTTGAAGGTAAGTTTTCTAATTTCTTCATCAAAACTTATATTTTTTTTATATTTTTTGAAATGAAAAAATAAATTTGATTAACTTTAAGTATGAACTGTGAAACATGAGAGGATTTTTGTATTCCTGAAAGATAGTAATAATATTAATATAATAGTTGAAAATCTTAAAGAGAGTTTTGGGTAAAAGTTTTAAGAATTTACTAGATAGTCGTTAATGTTAGTAGCAAGTAAGAATGTCATAAAATTTTTTTTAAGATAAGATGATAATTTTTTCGATGATGAAGTTTTAAAATTAAATAATAAATATGGCTTTATAAATGTAAAGAAACAAAAAACAAAGTATTCACACAAATATATTCACAAAGAAAAAGATAATAAGCTTCACGTCACTAATTTGATAAGAGTATTATAAATACTCACATATATTATATTAGGTAAGTTATATATAATAGTTCAATTTAATTAAAATTGGCGAACATATATATTTAATATTTTTATTGATATATCAGCAACAAAAAACTAATCTAATTTATTTGATTTATTGGTTAATAGACGCGAGTCTTTTTAAAATAACTAACTAAAACAGGACATTTTAATGGCACAATCAATGTAGAAGCAAACTACGAAGATATAGATATTAAGAATATAATGAAATACGTTTATAAAAATCTTTATGGAAGCTTCGCCATAATTATAATTTTATTGTACTACGATATCTTGAGCTTATTTTATCAAATTAACGTCTAACGTATCCCAAATATTTTATTATTTTATATCAGCAACAAAATGTCCATCTGCAGTCGATTCATGTGGAAATTTGAGCTTATCTTCAAAAGTTCATATCAAACATCATATATAAATATATATATATATATTATCTCAAAATAACCATTAATATTAAAATTATGCTTTTACGATAGTTTACTATTTTAAATCTCCTTATCAAATAGACTATATAAATTATTAAGCGGACTAATTATATTATTATTAAAGCATTTTCTGTATATGAAAGAATTATAAGTAATTGCATTAACGTTATCAAATAAATATCTATTGATATTTTATTTTCATAAATGGTATATGTAAAAGTTTTTAAAGCTGAAAGATAATTAGATATTTTAAGATTAATAAAGATAGATTTCTTCAAGAAGTATCTGTCGTATCCAATAATAAGTAATATAATTATTATGATAAGTAAATTGCGAAAAAAAAACGTTTCATATATAGGTAATAGTTCGGATTAAGGTAATAATGTGTCAGAAATCGATATTTTAGAAAATATACCATTAATCAGATTATTATTATTAATAACTAATCCCACCATTAGCAGAGTCACCAACGTGTTCACTACTCAAAATAATTATATTGGAATATAGAGGTAAATTCTGAGTTTGGATTCTATAGGAAAGAGAAATATATTAAATGACAATTGCTTTAAATAAATGTAAGTGTATTTTTATTATTATGTAGACTCATTTATTAATCTAAATATATTATAAAATTTCTATTTATAAAATTATTTATATTCAAATACTCATGAAGTATCAATGCTGATGAACTGTTCTCACAACAAACGTGTTGATATATATATTATATACATTATTTATAATTAATATTAGATATATTAAATATTATAGATCTAATTTTATTAATATATATAATTAATAATATATATATATATATAATATATATATATAATATATATATATAGATATATTATATTAATATATATAAAGTATAATCTATAATTAATATAATTATATATTATATATATATAATACTTTTCATAAAAAATATTAGCTCCGCTCCCAGTCTTAACAGTTTATATAGTTAAATAAATGCTAAGTTTTTTAATATTTAATGCTCACAGTATGTAACTAGAGAATAGCAACTCCTACAGTA
>JABUQX010108225.1:0-21070 GCA_015478945.1 Trachelipus rathkii | reverse complement strand
TCAAAATGTTGACAAGTGAAAACGCTTTGCAAAATAAATACCTAACCAATATTTATTACTGAAGATAATAAAGAGTGATTACAAATGTTAACACATAAACGCTTTGCAAATAAACATCCAACTAACATTTATTATTGAAGATAAAAAAGACTGATTAGAAAAATATTTTATAAATGCTTCGTAAATAAATATCCAACCAATATTTATTAATAATGATAATAAAGATTGGTTAGAAAAAAATATTAAAATGAATATTTGAAAACTATAAATAAAAAAATTATCCAATTAATACTAGCAAAAATGACTTTAAAATATGTTCAAAAAACAAAATGAATTATATCAAAACAAATAGAATACACACTTACTTCAATATTGCACGTGAATAAAAAACCTGAAAAATTTCATTAACCAAACACTCTATATAATAAAATAAATCACCATTTTATTTAAACCGAAAACACATTATATAACCACACAAATTATTTAACACCTTTAAAACACATTAAAAATATTTAATAATACGCTTCAAACCAAAATATAACACAAATAAATAATGCAGGTAAAATGCTTAGTAATCACAGGTAAAACTAATAATATATATATATATATATATATATATATATATATCTTATATATATATATATATATATATATATATATATATATATATATATATATATATATATATATATATATATATATATATATATATATATATATATATATATATAATCACTTCGGGAAGTAAATTCATTACTGTCTACCTATTGTATGAAAATCTATGAAACAGTTTTCATGAAGGGGGACATAACATCTTACGCAAAGTCTCTTAGTTTTTTACCGCATGATGCGCATCTTACGTTGTTTCTTTCCTAGCTGAGCAAAATGGTTACTCCAATCAAATCTAATATATTTCTTTCTTTCTAACAAGTACGCCTTTGCGCCCCAGGTTGAGATCTTCCTTTCAAATAACCTTTGGAGAGATAACAATTTGCTACCTCCCTTCTGATATCCAGCAGGTACGTTTTTATATCTTTGTTTACGCTGTTATAAATTCGCCATGTGTTCACGATGGCAATGTCCATAATTTGGGTGAATATAGGGAACCACCACTTATTTCCCCCTTATACGTGTTCTGTAAAGCGATACTTGCTTGTCAAGCATGTCCACACCTCCCATGGACTTGTTATATTCCGAAATTACTTTCGGGATGGGCACACTGATAACCTTTTTGTATTTTGGAATAATGTGTAACATTGCTTGTTGGGTATGCTGTGCTATAGTTTGTTGCAACCGAGACCGGTGTATTGTGGTGCCATTTTGTTATAAATATTGTATTGGTCTCATCGAATCTGCAGTCGATATGTCCTCTCTCTGTATTCTTTTCCATTTCCTTAGTGGTAATCACAGGGCATTTTTTCGTTCAATTCTCCCTTATGGTTCCAGTGGCTTTCATGTTTCTGTCTGAAAGAGACTTCAAAGTGGCAATGCTAGTAAAAAAAATTGTCGAAAAATAATTCGTAATGACCTGCTTCGGAGTCTGGGATTATTGAGGTAAGGTTTGTTATAACTCTGAATCCAAGTGGGTCTGTCGTTTCGTTTGTTTCTTTCCCTACGTAGGAAGATTACTGCAAAGGCACCACACTTTGAACCCGAATTTTATAGGTTTACCTTTCACATACATTTTCATTGAATGCAAATCATAGTAACGAATCATCTATTCAGAGATGAGAGTCGAAGATCCCAAATTTTGTGAAGTTGTCTGACAGCTTGTCTAGATGGCCACTTCGACATCTTCGAATCCCCTTCTACCATTAGTCTCAATTCCGCATCAACCTCAGATGATGTTACAACCTGAAGGCGATGATACATCTTCGATAAAGTTATACTGCAATTGATATACCGTATATATATATATACTATATATAAGTATATAATATATATATAATATATAATATATATATATATATTATATATATAGATATATAATATATATGTATTAATAATTATATATATATATGTATATATATATACTATATAAATATAATATATATATAGTTAATATTATTATATATATATACTTATATATATATCAGATATATATTACTATATATATTTATATATTTTAGATATAATATATAAAATATTATATACCTTATATATATCATATATATATATATATATATATATAAATATATATATAGATATATATACTATATATAATAATATATATATATATATATAATTATAATATATTATATAAATCCAAGTTTCAAGGCTTTATTCGTATACCTACCAGTAAAATTTGATTTTGTTCCAAATCAGAAACATAAGGACATATTGGAAAACTTCGCAAATATATATATATATATATGTATATATATATATATATAATAATATAATATAATATATTATATAAATATATATAGTAATAATATAATAAATATTTATATATATTATATATATATATATTTATTATATATATAATATATAATTGCTGACATTAATTTTCTTAAATACGCCCTCATTCTGCACTGCGCTTCTTATGCTACATTGCTAAAATAGCCAATGTCCCACCAAATGTGAACGTTAAAAATTAAACACATCATTAATACTCACATAAAGAATATTTGCACATAGTGTCGTATTTTATCATAAAGCTTGAACACTGACAAGTACGAAAAAGGCACACAACCTTGCTGGATCATTACCAACAAAGGACTATGAGGGAAGATGTTTCACACTGTGACTGTAATGAAAATCTGGCAACTTCTTACCCACATAATGACAAGAGTACGTAACATGTGAGACTTTTTACATGATATATATATTTAGATACACTAATAATAAGACCCCTTGAAAGCAAATTAAAATAATTATGAAAAAAAAATTGGAATTTATTTAGGCTTGAATTTGCGTCCCATTCAAGGGACATTGCCGCAATGGGTTACAAACGATATACCTAAGCTCGACCTCCGCTTTATTGTAACACCAGAATGTAAGTATTTTAAAGTCTTCAAAGAAGATACCTCAAACACCTGCCTAAATTACCTAGGAGTCCAAATTATTACATGAAATTGATTTAGAATGAATGCTAATTTTTTCAACTTTAGATTTCTTTGTTATAACACTTAAAACGACATATACTAAGCTCGACTACGCTATTGCTACACCAGAATGTCTAAGTATTTTAGAGTCTTCAAAGAAGTTACATCAAACACCCCGCCTAAATTTACCTAGGAGTCAAATTTATTACAAAGTTATTTAGTAATGAATGCTAATTTTGTAACTTTAGATTCCTTTGTTATAACACTTAAAACAATTTACCTAAGCTCGACTACGCTTATTGCTACACCAGAATGAAGTATTTGAGAGTTCTTCAAAGAAGATACCTCAACAACCTGCCTAAATTACCTAGGAATCCAAATATTACATGAAATTGATTTAGAATGAATTGCTAATTTTTCAACTTTAGATTTCTTGTTATAACACTTAACGATATACCTAAGCTCGGGTACGTTTATTGCGACACCAGAATGTAAGTATTTTGGAGTTCTTCAAAGAAGCAACTTCAACACCTGCCTAACTTACCTAGGGAGTCCCAATTATTACATGAAAAATGATTTAGTATGAATGCTAATTTGTTTCAACTTTAGATTTTTTTATTACCCTTAAAACGATATACCTAAGCTCGACTATGCTTTATTGCTACACCAGATGTAAGTATTTTAAGTCTTCACAGAGATACCTCAAACACCGCCTAAATTACCTAGGTAGTCAAACTTTACATGAAAGTGTTTTAGAATGAATGCTAATTTTTTCAACTTTAGATTTATTTTGTTATAACACTTAAACGATATACCTAAGCTCGGACTACGCTTATTGCTTACACCAGAAAGGTAAGAATTTTTTGAGTTCGTCAAAAGAAGTTACATCAAACACCTGCTAAATTACCTAGGAGTCCCAAATTATTACCATGAAGTATTTAAGTATGATGCTAATTTTTTAAACTTAGATTCTTTTTTTTAACAATTTAAAAGATATACTAAGCTCGACTACGCTTTACTTGCTACACCAGAATGTAGTATTTTAGAGTTAAAGAAGATACCTCAAAACACCTGCCTAAATACCTAGGAATCCAATATTATTAATGAAATTGATTTAGATATGAATGCTAAGGTTTTTCACTTTAGATTTCTTTGTTTATAACACTAAAAGATTATACCTAAGCTCGACTACGCTTTATTTATACACCAGAATGTTTAAGTATTTGGAGTTCATTCAAAGAAGATACTCAAACCACCTGCCTAATTACCTAGGAGTCCAAATTTTACATGAAAGTGATTTAGTATGAATGCTAATTTTTTTTCAACTTTAGATTTTTTGTTATAACACTTAAAAACGATATACCTAAGCTCGATCACGCTTTATTGTACACCAGATTGTAAGTATTTTAAAGTTCTTCAAAGAAGAAACCTCAAACACCTGCCTAATTCACCTAGGAGTCCAAATATTACATGAAAAATGGATTTAGTATGAATGCTAACTTTTTTTCAACTTTAGATATTCTTGTTATCAAACACTTAAAACGGTTATACCTAAGCTCGGACTACGTTTATTGCTACACCAGAAATGTCACAAGTATTTTTACAAGTTTTTCAAAGAGATTACCTTCAAATACTGCCTAATTCACCTAGAATCCAAATTATACATGGAAAGTGATTTAGTATGATGCTAATTTTTTAACCTTTAGATTTCTTTGTTATAACACTTAAACCATATACCTAAGGCTCGACTACGCTTAATTGCTACACCAGAATGTAAGTATTTTAGGTTCTTCAAAGAAGATACCTAAAACTCCTGCCTTAATTACCTAAGTCCAAATTCTTACAGAAAGTGATTTAGTATGATGCTAATTTTTTCAACTTAGATTTGCTTTGTATAACAAACACTTTAAAACGAATATACCCTAAGCTCACTACGCTTTATGCCTACACAGAATGTAATTTTTTAGAGCTTCAAAAAAGATACCTCAAACACCTGCCTTAAAAACCTAGGAGTCCAAATTATTACAGGAAATTACTTTAGGAATGAATGCTAATTTTTTTAACTTTAATTCTTTGTTATAACACTTAAAAAGATTATACCTAAGCTCGACTACGCTTTATTGCTACACAGAATGTAAGTGTTTTTCAAAGATCTTAAAAGTAAACCCCTCAAAAAACTTCTTAAAAGACCAGAATCCACATTGTTTACATGAAAATTTATTTAGATATGAATCTTAACTTTTTTGCAACTTATATATTTCTTTGTTATAACACTTACAACGATATACCCAAGCTCGACTACGCTTTATTGATACACCAGAATGTAAGTATTTCTAGAGTTCTTCAAAGAAGATACTCAAACCACCTGCCTAAATTACCTAGGGTCCAAAATTATTACATGAAAGTGATTTAGTATGAATGCTAATTTTTTCAACTTTAGATTTTTTTATAACACTTAAAACGATAGACCTAAGCTCGACTCACGCTTTATTGCTACACCAGATGTAAGTATTTTAAAGTGCTTCAAAGAAGTACCTCAAACAACCTGCCTAAATTACCTAGGAGTTCCAAATTATTACATTGAATGATTAGAATGAATGCTAATGTTTATCCACTTATAGAGATCTCTTTGTTATTACACGTAAACGATATACCTAAGCTCGACTCGCTTTATTGGGTACACCAGAATGTAAGTATTTTAGAAGTTCTTCAAGAAAGTTACATCAACACCTGCCTAAAATTACCTAGGAGTCCAAATATTACATGAAAGTGATTAGGCCGTGAATGCATACATTTTTTAAGTTTAGTTTTCTTTTTTATAACAATAGAAATACTTATACAAAGTTTGGCAACGCTTTATGCTACACCAGAATGTAAGTAATTTTTAGAGTTCTCAAAGAAGATACCTCACACACTCTAAAGTACCGAGGAAGCCAAAGTATGACAGACAGGAGGTAGACTGGAAGCGAAGGGGGCACTGAGATGTCAGTGTGAACACGGAAAAACGAATAGACGAAGCGCGGCACGACGCGGGAGAGACACCAGAAAAGAGGGAGGCGGCAAAGAAGATCACCGAAACACCGGCCGAAAGGACCGAGGAGCCCAAGAGGACAGTGAAACTGGAGGGAGAGGAATGCGAAGGGGGCAACGGGAAGAGGGGGAGAACACGGAAAACGGAGACCGAAGCTCGACGCGCGGGAGGGGAACCAGAAGGGAAGGAGGTTTTGTGAAAGGGCGCAAGAGAGACCCAAACACCGCCGAAAGGACCGAGAGCCAAAGGCAGGAAAGGGAGGGAGGAGCGAAGGGGCAACGGGAGGGGGGAGAACACGGAAACGGAGAGACCGAAGCGCGAGACGCTGGAGGCGACACCAGAGGAAGGAGGGAGGGGGCAAAGAAATACCGCAAAAAACACCGCCGAAAATGACGAGAGGGCAAAGGAGGACAGGGAAAGAGGAGTAGAAGGCGAAGGGGTCAACGTGAGAGGGCGGGATGTTTTTCTTTTTTGATTAAGGTTGGTTGGAGGGCGGTGTCGGGTGGGAGGGGGGGGCTTGGGGGGTGGGTGGTGGGGGGGGGGTGGTGGGGGTGGGGGGGGTGGGGTTGGGTGTGGTGGTTGTTGGGGGTGGGTGTTTGGCCGGGGGGTGGGGGTGGGGGGGGTGGGGGGGGGTGGGGGTGGGTGGGGGGTGGGGGGGGGTGGGGGGGGGTGGGGGGGGGGGGGGGGGGGGGGGGGGGGGTGGGGGGGGTGGTTTGGGGGGTTTGGGGGTGGGGGGAGTGGGGGTTTTTGATGGTAGGATGATGTGAGATTTATTATGAAATTTTTTAGTTGGGTGTTAACACTTAAAAGTCTTCACACTAAAGATCGCACGCCTTATTGCACAACGGAATGTAAATATTTTAGTTCTTCAAAGAAGATAACTCACACCTGCCTAAATTACCAGGAGTCCAAATTATTACATAAAATAAATTAGTTAGAATGCTAATTTTTTCTTTTTTAGATCACCAGGTTATAAATTTAAAAAGTTATAGATAAGGGTGGGCTAGCTTTATTGCTACTCTTTTAAAATATTTTAGAGTTTTAAAATACTACTCAACACCGCCTAATTACCTAGGGTCCAAATATTACATGAATTGATTTAGTATGAATGCTAATTTTTTCAACTGTAGATTTCTTTGTATAACACTTGAAACGATATACCTAAAGCTCGACTACGCTTATATTGCTACACCAGAATGTAAGTATTGGAGAGTTATTCAAAGAAGACTCAACACCTCGCTAACATTACCTAGAGTCCAAATTATTACATTGAAAGATATTTAGTGTGAATGCTAATTTTTTAACTTTTAGATTTATACTTACTTAAAAAACATATACCTAAGTCCGACTACGCTTTATGTACACCAGAATGTAAGTATTTTAGAGTCTTCAAAGAAGTTACATCAAACACCTTCCTAAATTACTAGGAGTCCAAATTATTACATTTGAAAGTGATTTAGTATGATGCTAATTTTTTTAACTTAGATTTCTTTGTTATAACACTTAAAAGATTATACCTAAGCATCGACTACCTTATTGCTACATCCAGAATGTAAGGTATTTTAGATTCTTCAAGAATATACCTCAAACACCTGCCTAAATTACCTACGGATACCAAATTATTACATGAAATGATTTAGTATGAATGCAAAATTTTTTCAACTTTAGATTTCTTTGTTATAACACTTAAACGATATACCTAAGCTCCTACGCTTTATTGATACACCAGAAAATGTAAGTATTTTGGGTTCTTCAAAGGAGATACCTCAAACACTGCCTAAATTACCTAGGAAGTCCAAATTATTACATGACACTGATAGTTATGAATGCTAATTTTTTCAAACTTTAGATTTTTTTATAACACTTAAAACCTAGCTATACCTAAGCTCGACTACGCTTTTTGCTACACCAGAATGTAAGTATTTTAAAGTTCTTCAAAGAAGATACCTCAAAACAACCTGCCTAAATTACTAGGATTCCAATTATTACATGAAAGTGAATTTGGATGTGAATGCTAATTTCTTCAACTTTAGATTTTTTATAACACTTAAAACGTTATACCTAAGCTCGACTACGCTTATTGCTACACAGAATGTAAGTATTTTAGAGTTCTTCAAAGAAATACCTCAAACACCTGCCTTAAATTACCTAGAGTCCAAATTATTACATGAAAGTGATTTTCGTATGAATGCTAATTTTCTCAACTTTTTTAATTTTCTTTGTTATAACACTTTAAAACAATACCTGAGCTCGACTACGCTTGATTGCTAACACTAGAATGCAAGGTATTTTAGCGTCTTCAAAGAGATACTCCAAAACACCTGCTAAATTACCTAGAAGTCAAAATTATTACATATGATTTAGATGAATGCTAATTTTTTAACTTTAGATTTCTTTGTTATTACCCATATAACTATACCTAAGCTCGAATACTCTTTATTGCTTAACCAGAATGTAATATTTGAGAGTTCTTCAAAGAAGATACCTCAAACACCATCCTAAATTACCCTAGGAGTCAAAATTATTACATTGAAAGTGATTAAGTATTGAATGCTAATTTTTTCAACTCTTTAGATTTCTTTGTTATAAAACATATAACAACGATTTACCTAAGGTCGACTACGCTTATTGCACACCAGAATGTAAGTATTTTATAAGTCTTCAAAGAAGATACCTTCAAACACCTGCCTAAATTCCTAGGAGTCCAAATTATTACATGAAAGTGACTTAGATATGAATGCTAAATTTTTCAACTTTATGATTCTTGTTATAACACTTAAACGATATACTAAGCTCGACTACGCTTATTTGCTTTTCCAGATAAGTATTTTAGAGTTCTTTAAACAAGATACCTCAAACAACCTGCCTTAATTACCTAGGAGTCCAAATTATTACACTAAAGGATTTATAATGAATGCTAATTTTTTCAACTTTAGATTATCTTTGTTATAACACTTAAAACGATTAACCTAAGCTACTACGTCTTATTGCTACACCAGAATGTAAGTATTTACAAGTTCTCAAAAAATACCTCAAACACCATGCCAAATTACTAGGAGTCCAAATATTACTGAAATGAATTTAGTATGAATGCCTAATTTTTCAAACTTTAGATTTCTTTTTATAACACTTTAAAACGATATTACCCTAAGCTCGGACTCGCTATTATTGCTACACCCTGAATGTAAGATTTGAGTTTTCAAAAGAAAGATTACTCAAATAACACCTGCCTAAATTTAACCTAGAATCCAATTTAATTACATGAAATGCTGATTTAGTAGAATGAATTTTTTCAACTTTTGATTTCTTTTTTATAACACTTTTAAAACGATATACCTTAGCTCTACTACGCTTTATTGCTACACCAGAATGTAGTATTTTAGTTCTTAAAAGTAGATACCTCAAAACACCTGCCTAAATTACTAGGAGTCCTAATATTACATGAATGTGATTTTAGTATGTAATGCTAATTTCTTCAACTTTAGATTTCTTTGTTATAAACACTTAAACGATATACCTAAGCTCGACTACGCTTTATTGCTCACACCAGAATGTAAGTATTAGCAGTTCTTCAAAAAGAAGATACTCAACACCAGCCTAAATTACCCTAGGAGTCAAATTTTATATGAAAGTGATTAGTATCGCAAAGCTAATTTCTTGAATATTAGATTCTTTTGTTATAACACTTAAAAGGACGATATACCTAAAGCTCGACTACTCTTTATTGCTACACCAGAATGTAAAGTATTTTAGAGTTCTTCAAAAAGATACCTCAAACACCCCTGCTAAAATTACCTAGAATCCAAAATTATTACATTGAAGTGATTTAGTATGAATGCTTAATTTTTAACTTTAGATTTCTTTGTTATAACACTTAAAACGATATACCTAAGCTCGACTACTCTTTATTGCTTAACCAGAATGTAAATTTAGAAGTTCCTTCAAAGAAGATACTCAAACACCTGCTAAATTACCTAGAGTCCAATTATTACATGAAAGTGATTTAGTCATGAATGCTAATTTTTCAACTTTAGATTTTTTATAACACACTAAAACATATACCTAAGCTCGAACTACGCTTTATTGTACACCAGAATGTAAGTATTTTTAAAGTTCTTCAAGAAGGATACTCAACACCGCCTAAATTACCAGGATTCCAAATTACTTACATGAAATTGATTAGTATGCAATGCTTCATTTATTTCAAACTTTAGATTCTTTTTTTATACACTTAACAACGATTACCTATGCTCGGAACTATCTTATTGCTTAACCAGAAATGAAGATATTTTAGAGTTCTTCAAGAAGTACCTCAAACACCTGCCTACATTTCCTAGGAGTCCAACATATTACATGGAAAGTGATTTAGTATGATTGCTTAATTTTTTCAAACTTTAGATTTTCTTATAACACTAAAAAACGATAACCTAAGGCTCGACACTTCACGCTTATTGTTACACCAGAATGTAAGTATTTTAAAGTTCTTCAAAGAAGGATACCTCAAACACCTGCCTAAATTACCTAGGATTCCAAATTAATTACCTGAAGCTGATTTAGTATAGGCTATACATTTTTCAACTTAGTTTTCTTCTGGATTAACTAAACAAACGACTATACCTAAGCTCGAATACTCCTTATTGCTTCAAAGAAATGTAAGTATTTTAGAGCTCTTCAAAGAAGCTACCTCAAACACCTGCCTAAATTACCTAGAGTCCAAATTATTACATGAAAGTGATTAGTTTGAATGCTAATTTTTTCAACTTTAGATTGTTCTTTGTTATAAACACTTAAAACGATATATATACCTAGGCTCGACTACGCTTTATTGCTACCACAGAATGTAAGTATTTTTAGTGTTCTTCAAAGAAGTAACCTCAAACACCTGCCAAATTACTAGGAGTCCAAATTATTACATGAAAGTGATTTAGTAATAATGCTAATTATTTCAACTTTAGATTTCTTTGTACCTATACAACTATAAACCGATCGATATACCTCAAGATCGCGAACTTCCTCATTACCTATCTCGCTACCACAGAAATGACGCTATTTTAGAGTTCATTAAAGAACGTACCCATCCAAACACCCTGCCTAAATTACCGCAGGAGTCAAATTATATACATGTGAGTGATTTAGTTATGAATGTTAATTATTTTTAACTTTAGATTTCTTGTATCTAAACACTTAAAAACGACTATACCTAGCTCGACTACGCAATTTATGCTACAACCAGATATGTAAAGCTATTTTAAATCTTCAAAGAAAATTACACTCAAACAACCTGCACTAAATTACTAGCGAGTCAATTCTATTGAGATAGTGATTTAGAAGAAATGCGTATTTTTTCAATCTTAGATTTCTTTGTTATAAACACTTAAAACGATATCCCTAAGCTCGGACTACGCTTTATTGAGTACATAGGATTTTTGTGAGTGTAAATGTTTGAAAAGAATTTGCACATATACCTGCCTAAATACCTAGGAGGATCCAAACTTAAACATGACAATCGATCTTAGTATCGAATGCTATTTTTCTTAACTTTAGATGCTTTTTTATCAAACAACATTAAAACTTTACCTAAAGCTCGCCACTACCTGTTTATGCTACACCAGAATGTAATTATTTAAGAGTTCTTCAAAAACGATACCTCAAAGGGGGATCCTAAATATTAAACTAAGAGTGCAAAAAGCACCGTTAACTCACTGAGCTACGAGAACGCTAATTTTCAACTTTTGTAGCGCCTTTCTTGTTTGCTAGCACTTATTAAATAATCTGTTACATGCTAAATTCACGATTACGCTTTTATTGAATACACCAGAATGTAAGTATTTTGGAGTTCTTCAACAGAAGATTACCTCCACACACTGAACACTTAAATTACTAGGAGTCCAATTAATTTACATGAATATTTCGTATCGAATGCTAATTTTTCAAATCTTTAGAATTTTTCTTTAACACTTAAAACGAATATACTAAGCTCGACTACCTATATTCTACACCAGATTTAAGTATTTTAAACGTTCTTCAAAGAAGATAACCTACAAAACACCTGCCTACAATTTACCATAGGATTCACAAATTATATACATGAAACTGACTTTAGTATGAATGCTCAACTTTTTAATATTTAGTTCTGTCCATGGAAACGCTTAATTTTATACTTAGTGCTCGACTACGCTTAATCTACACAAACTGTAAGTATTTTTAAGTTTATATCACAAGAAGTACCTCAAACACCTCCTAATTTACCTAGAAGTCCAAATTATTAACATGAAAGTGAAATTTAGTATGAATGCTATTCTTCAACATTAGATTTCTTGTTATAACACTTAAAACGATTACCCAATGCTCGACTACGCTTTATTTCTACATAAATGTGTATTTAGAGTTTCTCAAAGAAGATACCTCAAACACCTGCCTAATTACTAGAAGTAAAAATTATTACATGAAGGTTTAAGATGAATGCTAATTTTTTCAACTTAATATTTCTTTTTAACACCTAAAACGATATACTAAGCTCGACTACTCTTTATTCTACAACAGAATGTAAGTATTTAAGATTTCTAAAAGGATACCTCAAACACCTGCTAATTTACCTAGAGCCAAAATTATTTACATGAAAGGATTTAGTTGAATGCTATTTTACAACTTTAGAATTTTATAACACTAAAACGATATACCTAAGCCGTACTACGCTTTATGCTACACCAGAATTTAAGTATTTTAAAGTTCTTCATAGAAATACCTCAAACACCATCCTAATACCTAGATTCCAAATTATACATGGAAAGTGATATTAGTATGAATGCTTTATTTTTTCAACTTAGATTTCTTTGTTATAACACTTAAAACTTAGTACCTAGCCGATACCTTTATGCGACACCAATGTAAGTATTTTAAGTTTTTCAAGAAGATACCTCAAACACTCCTAAATTACTAGAAGTCCAAATTATACCATGAAATGTTTAGTTTGAATTGCTATTTTTTCAACTTTATATTTCTTTGTAATAACACTTAAAACGATAAAGCTCGACTACGCTTTAATGCTACACTAGAATGTAAGTATTTTAGAGTCTTCAAGAAGATACCTCCAAACACCTGCCAAACTACCTTAGAAGCCAAATCTATTACGAAATATTTATATGATGCTAATTTTTTCAACTTTAGATTTCTATTGTTATTACACGTTAAAACGATATCCTAGCTCAAAATACTCTTTATGCTTAAACCAGAATGTAGTATTTAGAGTTCTTCAAAGAAGATACTCAAAAACTGCCTTAAATTACCTAGGTCAAATTATTACATGGGGAAAGTGATTTGTATGAATCTAATTTTTCAAACTTTAGATTTCTTTATAACTTTAAAACGATATACCTAAGCTCGACTAATCTTTATGCTACACCAGAATGTAAGTATTTTAGAGTTCTTCAAATAAGATACTCAAACACCTGCCTAAATTACTAGGAGTCACAAAATCAGGAAAGTGACTCTTAGTATGAAGTAATTTTTTAAACTTAGATTTCTTTGTTATAACATTAAAAACGATATACCTAAGCTCGACTACGCTTTATTCTACACCAGAATGTAAGTATTTTTAGAATTCTTCAAAGAAGATACATCAAACACCTGCCAAATTTACCTAGGAGTCCAAAATATTAACTACATGAAAGTGATTTAGAATGAATGCTTATTTTTTCAACTTAGATTCTTGTTAAACACTTTAAAAACGATTACCTAAGCCTCGGACTACGCTTTATTGCTTACACCAGAATGATATATTTTAGAGTTCTTCAAAAAGTTACATCACACCTGTCCTAAATTACCTCAGGAGTCCAAATTATCATGAAAGTAATTTAGAAGAATGCTATTTTTCAACTTAGATTTCTTTGTTAAAACTTCAAACGATATACCTAAGCTCGACTACGCTTTATTCTACACCAGTAATGAAGTATTTTAGAGTTCTTCAAAGAATTACATCAAACACCTGCCTAAATTTAACCTAGGGTCCAAATTATTACATGGAAATGATTTAGTATGAATGCTAATTTTTGCAACTTTAAATTTCTTTGTTATAACCTTAAAACATATCATACAGCTCGACTACGCTTTATTGATTACACCAGAATCTAATATTGAAGTCTTCAAAAAGATACTCAAAACACTGCCTACATTACCTAGAGTCCAAATTATTACATTGAAAATATTTATATGAATGCTATTTTTCAACCTTTAGATTTTTATAAACACTTAAAAAAATTAACTAAGCTTCGACTCGCTTATTGTACACCAGAATGTAGTTATTTAAGTTTTTCAAAGAAGTACTCAAACACCGCCTAAATACCTAGGACTCTCACAAATTATTAATGAAATGACTAAATATGAATGCTAATTTTCAACTTTAGATTTCTTTTTTATAACACTTAAAACGTTATACCTTAGCTCGACTACGCTTTAACCAGAATGTAAGTATTTTAAAGTTTTTCAAAGAAGATACTCAAACACCTGCCTAAATTTACCTAGAGTCCAAATATTACATGAAAGGATTTAGTATGAAATGCTAATTTTTTCAACTTTAGATTTCTGTTATAACACTTAAAACTATATAACCTAGCTCGACTACGCTTTATTGCTACACCAGATGTAGTATTTAAAGTTTTTCAAAAGAATATACCTCAAAACACCGCCCTAAATTGACTAGAAGCCAAAATTATTACATAAAGTATTTGTATGAATGCTAATTTTTTCAACTTTAGATTTCTTGTTATAACCTTTAAAAACGATATATTAGCTCGACTTACGCTTTGATGCTCACTAGAAGTAATTTTAGATTCTTCAAAGAAATACCTCACACACTGCCTAATTACTGAAGTCCAAATATTACTGAACGTGATTTAGTATGAATCTAATTTTTTCACTTTATATTTCTTTGTATTAAACTTAAAACGATATACCTAAGCTTCGAATACTCTTTTGCCTTACAATGTAAGTATTTAGAGTTATTCAAGAAGATACCTCAACACCTGCTCTAAATAACTAGGAGTCCAAATATTATATGAAAGTGATTTAGTATGAATGCTTAATTTTTTCAACTTTAGATTCTTTGTTATAACACTAAAACGATATACCTAAGCTCGATACGCTTTATTGCTACACCGAATGTAGCTATTTAGAGTTCTTCAAAAGAGAACCTCAAACAACCTGCCTAAATTACCTAGGAGTCCAAATCAAAAAAGAACTATTACAGAAAGTGATTTATATAATGAATTATTTCACTTTAGAATTTCTTCTTATAACACTTAAACACTACTAAGTCGATACTCTTTTTTGTACACCGAATGTAAGTATTTTAGAGTTCTAAGAAGATACCTCAAAAACCTGCCTAAATACCTAGGAGTCCAAATTTTATATGAAAGTGATTTAGTATGAATGTAATTTTTTCAACTTCGATTCTTTAGTTATAACACTTAAACGATATACCTAAGCTTGACTACTCTATTGCTACACCAGAATTAAGTATTTTTAGAGTTCTTCAAGAAGCATTACACAAACACCGCCAATTTACTAGATCCAATACTACATGAAATGATTTAGAATGAATGCTTAATTTTTTCACTAATTTCTTTATACCACTTAAAACATATACTAAGCTCGACTTCTAACGCTTTTTGCTAACACCAGAATGTAAAGTATTTTAGATCTTCAAGAATTACATCAAAACACCTGCCTAAATTTACTAGGAGTCAATACACATGAAAAGTGATTAGAATAATGCTAATTTCAACTTAGATTCTTTTATAACACTAAAACGATTTATACCTAAGCTCGACTACCATTTATTGCTACACCAGAATGTAAGTATTTAGAGTCTTCAAAAGAATGACATCAAACCGCCTAAATTACCTAGGGCCACATTATAACATGACGAAGGATTAGTCATATGCTATTTTTTTACTAGATTTCTTGTTATAACACTTAAAACGTATACCTAGCTCGACTACGCTTTATTGCTACAACCGAATGAAGTATTTTAGAGTTCTTCAAGAAGATACCTCAACACCTGCCTAAATACTTATGAATCCAAATTCATTACATTGAAATTGATTTAGCATGGAATGCTCATTTTTCACTTAGATTTCTTTGTTATAACACTTTTAAAACGATATACCTAAGCTCGACTACGCTTAATTGCACTACACCAAGATGTAAGTATTTTAGAGTTCGCAAAGAAGGTACCTCAAAACACCTGCCTAAATTACTATGAGGCAAATTATTACATGAAGTGATTTAGTATGAATGCTTTTTTCAACATTAGATTTTTTTTATAAAACTTAAAACGATTTACCTAAGCTCGACTACTCTTTAGTACACCAGAATGTAAGTATTTTAAAGTTTTTCAAAGAAGATACCTCAACACCTGCCTAAAATTACCTAGGAGCCAAATTATTACATGAAAAGTGATTTAATATGAATGCTAATTTTTCAACTTTAAATCTTTTATAACACTTAAAACGTTATACCTAAGACTCGACTACTCTTATTGCTACACAGAATGTAAGTATTTTAAAGTTTTTCAAAGAAGAACCTCAAACACCTGCCTAAATTACCGAGAAGTCCAAATTAATGAAAGTGATTTATATGAATGCTAATTTTTTCAAACTTGAGATTTCTTGATATAAACACTTAAAATCGATATTCTTAGCCGGGACCGCTTTATGCTCACTTAGAATGTAAGATATTTTAGAGTTCTTCAAGAAGAACCTCAAAACACCTGCCTAAATTACCTAGAGTCAAATTTATTACATGAAACTGTTAAGTATGAATGCTAATTTTTTCAACTTTAGATTCTTGTTATAACACTTAAACGATATACCTAAGCTCACTACGCTTATTGCTACACCAGAATGTAAATTTTTTAGACTTCTAAAGATACTTTTCAAACACCTGCCTAAAATTACCTAGGAGTCCAAATTATTACATGAAATGATTTAGTAGAATGCTAATTTTTTCAACTTTAGATTTCTTGTTATAACACTTAAAACGATATATCTAGGCTCGACTACGCTTTGCTACACATAGAATTAGTATTTTAGAGTTCTTCAAAGAAATACCTCAAACACCTGCCTAAATACCCTAGGAGTCCAAAATTATTACATGAAAGTGATTAGTAGAATGCTAATTTTTTCAACTTTAGATTTCTTTGTATAAAACTTAAAACTATATAACCTAGCTCGACTACGCTTTATTGCTACACCAGAATGTACATATTTTGAGTTTCTCAAAGAAGATACCTCAAAACACCGCCTAAATTACCTAGAGTCCAAATTATAAGTGTATTAGTATGAATGCTAATTTTTTTACCTTGATTTTTTGTTATAACATTAAAAGATTTACCTAACTCGACTACGCTTATTCTACACAGAATTAAGTATTTAGAGTTCTTCAAAAGAATACCTTTCAAACGCCTGCTAATTACCTAGGAATCCAATTATTACATAATTGATTTTAGAATGAATGCTATTTTTTTCAACTTTAGTTTTCTTTGTTATAACACTTTAAAAACATAACCTAAGCTCACTACGCTTTATTGATACACCAGAATTAAGTATTTGGAGTTCTTCAAAAAGACCTCCACCTGCCTAATTAACCAGAGATCAATTTACATGAATGATTAGTATAATGCTAATTTTTTCAACTTTAGATTTTTTATTAACACTTTAAGCGATATACCTAAGCTCGACTACCTTGTATTGCTACACCAGAATGTAATTTTAAGTTTCTTCAAAAAATAACCTCAAACACCTGCCTAAATTACCTACGATCTCCAAATTATACATGAAAGTGATTACTAAAAAGATTAAATAAAAGAAAAATATCAAGAAAACGATATGCTAATTTTTAACTTTAGATTCTTTTATAACACTTAAACTTATACCTAGCTCGGACTACCGCTTTATGCTACACCAGAAATGTATAAATTTAAAATGTTTCAAGATAAGAACCTCAAACACCTGCCTAAATACCTAGGAGTCCAAATATTACATGAAAGTGATATTGTATGAATGCTAATTTTTTAACTTTATGATTTCTTTGTTATAACACTTAAAAACAGAAATCTAAGCTCGTACTCCTTTATGCTACTACGTTAGATTGTAAGTATTTTTAGTAGTTCTTCAAGAAGATACCGTCAAACACTCTGCCAAATTACTTTAAATCCCAATAGTACATGAAAGGTGGATTTAGTATGGGGGGGAAAGATGTAATTTTTCAACTTTAGATCTCTTTTTTATAACACTTAAACATGATATACCTAAGCTCGAATACTCTTTATTGCTTAACCTGAACTGTAATAGTATTTAGAGTTCTTCATTTAGAAGATTACTCAAAAACGACTGCCTAAATTACCTAGGAGTCCAAATTATACCAGTAAAGCTAGATTGTATAGAAGTATTTTTTCTGTAGATTTCTTTGTTATACAATTCAAACGATATACTAACTCGACACGCTTTTATTGCACAACCAGAAGTAAGATTTAAAGTTCTTCAAGAAGATACATCAAAACCTCCTAATTACCTAGGAGTCAATTATTACATGAAATGATTTAGTATGTATGCTAATTTTTCAACTTTAGATTTCTTATGTTATAAACACTTAAACATATACCTAAGCTCGTCTTTACGCTTATTGTACACCAAATGTAAGTATTTGAGTCTTAAAAGAGATACCTCAAACACCGCCAAAATTACTAGGACTCCAAATTTTAACATGAAAAGATTTATATAATGCTAAATTTTTCAAACTTTAGATTCTTTGAATCACTTAAAACGATTACCTAAGCTCGACTACTCTTTTGCTACACCAGATGTAAGTATTTTAGGTTCTTCAAGAAGAAACCCTTCAAACACTGCCTAAACATTACATAGCAGTCCAAATTATTACATGAAATGATTTAGTATGAATGCTATTTTTTCTACTTAAGATTTTTTTTATAAACTTAAAAACGAATAATACCTAAGATCGACTACGCTTTATACACCAGAAGTAGAATTTTTAAAGTTCTCAAGAAGATACTCAACACCTGCCTAACCATTACCTAGTAGGTCCAATTATACATAAATGATTAGTATGAATGCTAATTTTTCCACTTTAGATTTCTTTGTTCGAACACATAAACGATATACCTAACTCACTATCCTTATTGCTACCACCAGAAATGTAAGTATTTTAAGTCTTCAAAAGAATACTTCACACAACTGCCTAAATTTACTAGGGTCCAAATTATTACATGAAGTGATTATGAATTGCTAATTTTTTCAACTTTAGATTTTTTTGTTATAAACACTTAAAAAGATATACCTAAGCTCGACTACGCTTTATTGCTACACAGAATGTAAGTATTTTAGATCTTCAAAGAAGAACCTCAAACACCTGCCCTAAATTACATCGCAGTCAAATTATACATAAAGTGATTTAGTAGAATGCTAATTTTTATCAACTTAATTTTTTTATAACACTTAAAACGATATACCTAAGCTCGACACGCTTTATTGCTACACCAATGTAAGAATTAGTTCTTCAAAGAAGATGCCTCAAACTCCTGCCTAAACTTACCTACATCCAATTATATGAAAGTGATTTAGGATGAATGCTAATTTTTCAACTTTAAATTTTCTGTTATAACACTTAAAACTATATACCTAAGCTGACTACGCTTTATTGCTACACAGAATGTAAGTATTTTAGTTTTCAAAGAAAATACCTCAACACCTGCCTAAATTACCTAAGAATCCAATTTATTACATGAAAGCTCGATTAGTACTTGATGCTAATTTTTCAACTTTAGAGTTCTTTGTTATAACACTTAAACGATATACCTATTCTCGACTACGCTTTATTGCTACACTAGAAGTTAAGTATTTTAGAGTTCTTCAAAGAAGATACCTCAAAACACTGCCTAAATACCTAGAAGTCAAATATATACTGAAAGTGATTTAGTAGAATGCTATTTTCAAACTTTAGATTTCTTTTTATTACACTTAAACGATATACCTACGCCGAAGCCTCTTGCGTGCTTACCAGCCTCCCACTCCTTTAGGTTCTATCATCGATACCTACCCAAACACCTGCCAAAAGCTGAGGTACAAAATTTTACATCAAACCGATTAAGCATCTTAGCTATTTTCAACTTTAATTTCTTTTTTATACACTTAAAACGATATACCTAGCTCGACTACCTATGCTACACCAGAATGTAAGTCATTTAGAGTTCTTCAAAGAACCTGCAACACTGCACTAAATTACTAGGAGTCAAAATTATTACATGAAAGTGTTTAGTATGAATGCTAATTTTTCAAACTTTAGATTTCTTTTTCAAACAACTAAAACATATCCTAACCGACTACTCTTTTTGCTACACCAGAATGTAGTATTTGTTCTTCAAAGAAGATTACCTCAAACACTGCCTCATACCTAGGGTCCAAATTATTACATGAAAAGTGATTTAGTATGTAATGTAATTTTTTTACTTTGAGATTCTTTTATACACTTCTAAAACGATCATACTAAGCTCGACTACGCTTTATGCCTACACCAGAATGAAGTATTTTAGATTCTTCAAGGAAGATACCACAAACACCTGCCTAAAATACCTAGGAGTCCATATTACATGAAAGTGGTTTAGAATGAATGCTAATTTTTTCAACTTTAATTTTTTGTTATACCACTTAAAACGATATACCTAAGCTCACTACGCTTTATTCTACACCAGAATGTAAGTATTTTAGGTTCTTCAAGAAGTTACATCAAAACACCTGCCTAAAATTACTAGGGTTCCAAATCTAACATGAAAGTGATTTTAGTATGAATGATAAAATTTTTTAACTTAATCTGTTCATCACACTAAAAGATTATACCTAAGCTCGACTACGCTTTATTGCTACACCAGAATGAAGTATTTTAGAGTTCTTCAAAGAAGATACCTCAAACACCTGCCTAA
>JABUQX010108224.1:17500-32500 GCA_015478945.1 Trachelipus rathkii | reverse complement strand
ATATATATATATATATATTATATTTGTACATAAGTATAGTATATATAATATATATTATATATATATATATATATATAATATTAATATATATAATATATATATTATATATATATATATATATATATATAATATATATATATATAATTATATTATATATATATATATATATTATATATATATTACATTTGTCACCACCACTCACGGCAAAGCCCTATTCAAGGAGGGTGTGTTGCTCGCTCAAAATTTCACCATCTAGCGAAAATTACGCAGTTGAGCACAGACGCATGCTTTAAAGTGAGGGAGATTAAATTCAGCAGGAAACACAGAAGATGGAAGAGTGTTTCACAGAACAAAGGTGGCAGGAAAGAAGGAGGCGCCGCAGCAAACTAGTATGAAGTTATCAATATCTACACAAAACTCGTTCGCAGATACAGCACCCCTTGTGCTACGAGGGCGTTCAAAAGTGGTGGTACGCGAGTGGTAAGTTCCCTCGATCACCTGCCACTGCGGAACCTATAGAAAAGAGATAAAACATCAACATCGCGCCGCAAAGATAGAGGGGTCAAGTGAACTTGAAAGTACTGAACAGTTTATAAGCCTTTTGGCTTTTGACTCGACCCTATCCAAATGCCAGGTGAAATCAGAGCCCCCCCTCCAGATATGAGAACAATACTCCATACAAGGGCGGATGAGACCCTTGTATAACTGGAGTAACTGAGAAGAGGAAAAAAGTCTCGCAGTCTAAACAGAACTCTCAGTTTCTTTGAGGCCGCCCTAGCAACCGTTGTGATGTGAGGTTACCAAGACATTTTTTTTGTTTATGTTAAGGCCAAGGAAGTTTATATTGTCAACAGGAGAGACGAGAGAACCGTCTAAAGAAATAGGAAAGTTAGAAGGTGTTTTAGAGAGGGAGATTGGTAGAAGTTGGGTTTTGAAAGAATTGAATTTTACAAGGTTGAGATGACCCCCCCCCCCCAAGAAATTCTATCTCGATCAGCGAGAATAGAATTGGAAATATTAAGATGAGAGGCAATTCTAGAAGTAAAAGAGGGAGCAGAATTGTAATGAGTTGGGAAGAATGACCGGTCATTTCAACGGCATGTTGTTAATAGTTAGATGTTACAGCTGTAGTGCATTTGGAAAAAGCAGGTAATAAAGTAGGAGATAAGACAGAAAACTGAGGAACACCACTATTGACAGAAAAAGAAATAGAACTCGCCCCATCAACAACAGCCTATATTGAGCGACTTGAAAGAAAGCTAGATATAAGTAAGCAAAGAGAAGGAGGAAACCCAAAGGAGGGTAGCTTGGAGAGATATACGCGTGCCTTACCCGGTCAAATGCTTTGGATATGTCAAGCGTCACCACGCAAGTCTCCTCAAAGTTCCTAAGGGGGAAAACCATAAATCTGTTAGGTAGGAAAGTAGGTAAGAAAGCGTCGAAAGCCCCTACTGGCAATCGGAAAGAAGAGAATGAGATTCCAGATGGTCTAAGAAGTGAGATTTAAGAAGGGTTTCAAAGATCGTAGATAGAATACAAGTGAGAGCTATAGGATGATAGTTAGAACGATCAGAGTGGCTTCCTTTTTTCGGAATAGGTTGGAAATTTGCGTCCTTCCGACACTGAGGGAAAGTGCTAGTATTGAGGCATAGAGAATATAGTTGAACGAAGGGGGGGGTCAGCACGGTAGCACAACTCCTCAAAACTCGGGGAGGAATGCCATCCGGGCCACCCGCCTTCCTAACGTTCGCAGATTACAGGAGCCCTTGAACCTGATCAAATGTAATCACAGGTAAAGGCATAGGATACCTTATAGGAGAAGGAGGATGATGACGAATGCCAGAATCGCCCAGAATTGGGTTAAAGGAAAATAGGAGACCAAAGAGATTGGCTTTTCAGTTGGAGTATTAGCAACAGAACCATCAGAGCGAATAAGAGGAGGAAATGATGATTTACAGAAGCTGTTAAAGATGTTTTTGGCAAAAAGCCAGAAAGATTTGTCAGTAGGAGAACCAAGGAGGTCAGCGCACTTTCGCTTAATGAAAATTCACTTTGCTCGTCGAAGAGTATCCCTGCAACGATTTCTGACTGAATGAAAATTAGCAAGAGTGTAGGAGGAGAACGAGAATTTTTCCACACCCGATACGCACTGTCTCTAGCGTGAATGGACAGAGAACAAGTACGATTGAACCATGGATTTTGAGGAGAGAAAGATATAGTCGAAGAAGAAATGAACCTGCTTATCCCATCAACGGTTATAGCTCCTACCTTATCGACAGATGCTGAAGAGTCTTCAGAGTCAAAGCAATAGCTCCAATTATAATTAGCGTAGAAGCTACGCAAGGCACTTTAATTAATCGGCCCGATTAGGGGGAATCGGCCCGATTAAAGTGCCAGAAAAAAAGGCATAGGACAGGGTGTAGCCGTTGGAGAGAAAGTATTAAAATTTAAGAGATATAAAGTTGTGGTCAGATTTACCAATAGGAGCGAAGGTGGTATATTTATAGAGAGAAGGACTAGTGGTGAGACATAGGTTAAGTGTATTCAAGAATTGGTTGGTATGATCCGGAATGTGTATAGGTTCTTTAATTAGTTGATACAGATCGTTGAGAACACTGAACGATTCAGCCTCCTCCCCAGCTAAATTAGTATGAGAAGACCCCAACCATTCAGTGAGTTTCTGTGTTCATTGAAATCCCCTAAATAGAGGACCTAAGTATTTGGATGAGAAGATATAACAGTCTCGTGAGAAGTAGTAAGATATTCATAAAAGGCATGAAAATCTGTTCTGTTAGAAGAACAGTAGCAGAAGCACAAGATTATCGTAGTAAAAGGAAGAAAGATTTTCAGCCCCAGAACATCGAATTTAGGAGATTGGTGATTTTTTAGACGTGTTACAGGAGTATTAATATTTACATAGTCACATACTCCACCTTTTAAATGGAAATTTTGAAATAAGTTATAGTTGGATTTATTAAACGAGTTAGAGGATCAATTCTTAGCCATCTGGGTCTCAGACAAGAGCAAAAGATTAAGGTTAGAGTTAGAGAGGTGGTCTTCTCACGGATGCAGAATAGAGTATAAGCGCGGGATGTTGGTAAAATCAATAGAAAACTCTCGCCTGTGCAAATCTGCCATCATACACGCACATGCAATATATATATATTTATATATATATATATTTATAATATATATATATTATATATAAAACTATAAATATATATATTATATATATATATATATATATATAAAATATATATATATATATATATATATATATATATTTATATATATATATTATATATATATATATATTATATATATATATATATATATATATATTTTATATTTATATATTGATAATTATATTTATCTCTCTCTCTTTCTCTCCTCTCTCTCTTCTCTCTTCTCTCTCTTCTCTATATATATATCATATATATATATATATAATATATATGTATATATATATAATATATATATATATATACTATATATATATATATAATATATATTATATATATATATATATATATATATATATATATATTATAATATATATATAGATTATATATATATTTATAATATATAATATATATATATATATATATTATATATATAATATATTATATATATATAATATATATTATATTATATATATATAATAATATATATATATATATATATATATATATAAATATATATATTATATATATATATATATATATATATATATATATATATATATTATTATATATATATATATATATATATATATATATATATATATATCTTAATTTTCTTTCTGACCTTCGATTTCGATATATCGAAATATATATCGATACCGATATCTATCGATATCGATATATATATATATATATATATTATATATAATATTATATATATATATATATATATATATAAATTATATATATATATATATATATATATATATATAATATATATATATATATATATATAATATTATATAGTATATATATATATATATATATATATATATATTTAGCCTCTAGAAAAAGCCACAATCCATATCTCAAAAAACTACAATCTACCGGGGAAAAGGAATACATTGGCTGGAATGCTGGTCCAATTTAGTGCGGAAAATGTAAAAAAAAAAAAAAAAAAAAAAAAAAATTTGTTAATAATTATATAATATGAGTATAAAGCCTATTTAGAGACTTTTATACGTTTACTCGTTTAAATAAATAGACTTTCTACTAAATTTGTTTTTTTGTTAACTAAAGGAATACCCCAAGGTATACCGCACCGATGCAGGAGTCGGGGTCTCTCGGCCTTCCGAGGAACTACGGTGGACTATTCCCCCCTCCCGGGTGAGGGGTCTTCCGGAAACCCCCGCTCTTTTGGTATTTGGGGTGTCGCGGTGGTTCCTCCGCCCCTCCCCTACGGGGTATGGAAAAACGTCCCCCCTGTGTTCCCGCTTCGGCTCGAGCCCCCTACATTTGCCGATGCAATATCTCGAGCAAATTAAAAATTTTAAAATATTTAATTTTATAATTAATTAATTTTATAATACTATGTCCCCGCTGGCTCGAGCTCCCCCCAAAAAAAAATCCATTTGTTTTAATTTTTTTTTTTTTTTTTTTTTTTTTTTTTTTACATTTTTCCCTTAAACAAAATTTCCTGAAGCCAACATATATGTTATATATTATTACGTGTCTGCAAAATTAAACCAATCATATAACTGTTGGTTCACTGGCATCTAAATAGGTTACTACCTTGGAAACTGTTTCGTTATGTACAAGAAATACATAATTAAAAGGGCATCAGTGTAGGAAACTTCTATATTGAAAAAAAAAAATAATATTTGGAAACTCTTGCTTTCGAACCACAATGTTTACTAGTACATTAAAAATAAAACTTTTCTCCTATTTTGGTAATTTCACATTCTTTATGACACTTTCTACAAACCTTTTAACTCTAGTTTCAAACTAAAATGTTGCAGCAATGCTAACAGTATAATCATTCTCACAAATTTTGAATAAATACTTCAAATTCAAATTCATATTCACAAAAATAAGAACCCAACATAACGCTAAAAAATTTAAAAAAAAATGGCGCTTGTTTTCTATATAAACATTTTCATTTGAAATGTTCCAATAATATTAACTCCAAGAATAAAGCATCTTTTATATATATATATAATATATTATATAAATATATATATATATATATATATATATATATATATATATATATATATATATATATATAGAAATATATGTTATATATATGTGTGTAGTGTGTGAGGTGTGTGGTTTCTATGAATAAATTTAGATTCTCGGTATCTTGGGTATAATCGATACACATATATCGAAAATCGATTTTAAAACTTAAATATCGATAGGTCAGAAAGAAAATTAAGTATACCCATTATTATATATATTATATATTAATATATATATATATATATATATATATAGTATATATATAGTATATATATATATATATATATATATATATATATAACACTTTGCAATATCTAATATTAAATTGACAGTATCAAGTCTTAATGTGAGAACTTTCGATCAGGAACCAAATGTTGTAAAGCTGTTTCGAAATTTTATTATCCTACCATTTGTCAAATGATTCTAGAATTACCCACAGAATAGTGTCTCTTTGCTTGCTCAGTGTGGTCCATATTTCCTCCGTTATATGCTAATTTAAACTGCAATATGCTGACCGTCGCTGATAGTTACGAGAATTTGTTAACAGAATCGTCAAACTAAACTTTTTAGGTTATTACTCAATACTTATAAACTGAATTTCTCCAATTTAGTTACGCTGAAAGCCGTTTTGTAGAATAGTTTTCTCATTATAATTATTTGAGGTTTGAACTAATCTAAATAAAGATTTTTAATACTAATGTGTTTTATGCATAGAAATAAACCGTTTTCTATTGGTCATGTTTTCCGGTTGTTGCTCTCAATCGCAGAGGAAATCGTATTGTTTTCAATTCTAGTTGATGGACTTCAGTCAAACTTTTTAATAGTATTATCAAACGTGTTTGTTCATTTTTGAAACTTATCATTTATTGAACATGCTTTTTAGCCAATTTATTCACTGGTACAACATTCATTATTTATATTTTCATTTATGTTGCCCTTTATTTCTTTTTGGAAGTCTCTTAATCAAATTTTACTTATATAATATATATATATATATATATAGTATATATATATATATATTATAATAATATATATAATATATATATATTATATATCATTATATATATATATATATCATATATATATGTTATTATATATATATATAATATATATATATATATATATATATATATATTATATATATATATATATATATATATATATATTATATATATATATATATATATATATATAATAATATATGAAAGTAAAGAAGTTTAATTTCTAAAAGTTTATATATATATTCATATATACATATATATATATACTATGTTTGTCTCCATTTCCAACTTTGGATCCCTATATATATATATATATATATATGTATAGATAATATATACTATATTATATATAATATATATATATATATTTTTTAATATATATATAATATTTATATATATATATATATATATATATTATATATATATATGCATTATAGTATAATATATATAATATATATATATATATATATATATATATATATATATATATATATATATATATATATATATATATATATATATATATATATATATATATGTATATATATATATATATATAATATATATATATATATATATAATATAACATATATATATTATATATATATATATATATATATATATATATATATATATATATATATTTATATATATATATACATTATATATTTATATATATAATTTTATATTGCAATATTAGTGTATAATGTAAAATTTTAAAAATTTTAAATAAATATTTATAAATGAATAAAATAAAACTATAAATGTAGAATAACATTTTAAAAATAATAAAAAAATTTAAACAAATTAAGCTGATTACTTTGTTAATGATAGCAGTTTTTTCGGGCTTAAGGTGTGACATGTTATGTCTTAGTTTAGCGTGATATTCTGTTAGGTTTACTGATGTTAAAACTTTGTTTTTGTTAGGCATTTACTCGTTGGTTAAGTTATGCTATTTTTAGGTTAGGTCCTTATCTTAATGTTGTACTGCTGATAAGCTAAAAACTTTGCTGTATTAGCATTTATTCGTAGTTCAATATGTTAGTTAGGTTATGATATGATAATTTTTTGCTAAGTTTTATTACATATTATATGATAATGTTAAATTTATCGTTGGTATGTTATAGATATGATATTTGATAGAAAAGTAGGGGAGTGTTGCATTTTGTGATGCAATGTTAGTTACTTTACCGATACTAAGCAATGTACTTCGTAATGAAAGCAGTTCATTCATACGTAAGGTATGTTAGATATGTTATGCTCTTTGAAAAGTAAAGATTGAGATTGTTATGTTAACATCTGATTGTAAGTTCCTTTGTTAATGAAAGCAGTTCATTCATACGTAAGGATATGTTAGGTATGTTATGACACTTTATGTTCTTAGTTCAGGTAATGATATGTTAACTTTAATGATGTGAAAAAGTTGTTATGTTTGCAATTATTCGCTGGTTAGTATGAGAGTTATGTTAGATAATGCTAATTTTTTTGTTTAAAATTTTCTCTTAAATATATTAAATTTGATCATAATGTAAAATTAACATTGATTTGTTTAGAGATATGTTTGTAAAAGTGGGAATAGGTTAGCTTGTATGCAATGGTAGCTACTTTACTGTTGTTAAGTATTAGAACTTTTTAATGTTAAACAGCCTTATTTCTGCGTAAGGCATGTTTCGTTTGTGGCCACATTATAATCTTAGTTCAGTATGATATGCTAGCTTTATTGAGTGAAAACTTCGTTTAATTGCGACTCCTCGTCATCTATCCGTCTGCTACAGACAATGAAGCATGCTATATTTTTTAATTTTCTTAAATATTACTATTTACTGAAAAATAAAGTTTGCTAAGCTAGAGATTGCGTTTTAAAACATAGGTACTTCGATATTTTGTAATTAATGTTTACTCCAATGTTGATAAGAGTATCTTTTGATCATGATGCCAGAATTTTACTATGCTAAATTATTAAATTAACATTGATATGTCCATAGATATGATAGAAAATGGGAATATTGCTAGTTTTAAGGTCAGTGTTAGCTACTTTATCGTTGAAAAGCAAAGAAGTTAATGAAAGCAATATATTCGTAAGTTTGGTATATTAGGTATGTTATGTTCTTAGCTCACGGTTATGCTATGATAGCTTTATTGACCGTGAACACTTTGTTGTTAGCTAAAATATTTCGTTGAATTTGTTCGATAAGTTATGTTAAACTATGCTGATATTAGTTGAATTTTGTTAAATTATTATAAATTGATTATGTAAAATTGGCATTGATATGCTGGAAAAGGTGGGTTTATATCAAGTTCTGATGCATTGTTAGACACTTTACCTTTTGATAAGGTTAACAGTTTATTCATACGTAAAGTATGTTAGGTTTGTTGTTTTACATTATATTCTTAGTTCAGGTTATGCCATGTTAGCTTTATTGATGTGAAAACTTTGTTATGTTAGTATTTATAAGTTTGTTCAGTAGTGATTGTTTACGTTATCTTATGAATAAATTATTATTACTTGTTCAATTGTTAATAATATTATGTATAGTTATAGACATGATGCGAAAAAATAGGGTCATGCGTAGTTTTTCTTGCTATGTAATGTTGGGAACTTATCGATATTACGTCCGAACTTTGTTATTGTTGGTCGTTGACAAAAAAATTGTCTTTTGTCTACGCGTTGTTGCCTTTACTTGCCAAGTTTTCAATCTTTCATTCAGTTATGATGCATTCATTTTCGGAATTTCTGGTCGCCAATTGAACGGTATTAATAGCAAAATATAGTTTTGATTGGACGCCCTTGAGCTTACTAAGATTGCGTAACGTTTAGGTGTGACGTTCAATATTTCTAGTAATGGCCTGATAATCAAACTGTCCGTGGTTTTATTGTGTTTGAGATCTTTGTGGAATAATAATAAAATAATAATTAATAATAATAATATAATTAATAATTAATAATTAATATAATAATAATATAATAATAAATAATAATAATAATAATAATAATAATAAATATAATAATCATAATAAAATAATAATAATTAATAATTAATAATAATAATAATAATAATAATAATAATAATAATAATAATAATAATAATAATAATAATAATAATAATAATAATAATAATAATAATAATATAATAATAAGGTATGTGAATGTGATAATAAAAATAATAAATTGACCAGTTTATATTCAAGAATGAGAATGTGAGGACATCTGATGGTAAGTTGAAACATCGAATTGTTAGCTTACTTTGGTTAATGGAAAAGCAGCTCACTCATACGTAAGGTATTTAGGTATGATATGCTCTCCAGTTTTTAGGTGATAATTCTGCCAGCTTCACTAATGTTTAAACGTGTATGCTAGCATTTATTTCATAGCTTCACTTATAATCTTCAGATTATGATATGATAATCCATTCCCATGGTGAATATTAAATTAACATTGATATGTAATAGATCTGATAGAAAAATAGGAGATATGCTAAGTTTTATAGTCAATGTTAGTTACTACTTACCATTGATAAGCAAAGAACTTTTTTAATGAAAGCCTTTATTCGTACGTAAGGTTTGTTAGGCTTGTTATGTTCTTAGTTTATGTGATATTATGTCAGCTTTACTGCTGTTAAATCTTTGTTATGTCAGTATTTATTCATAGTTCAATATGTTAGTTAGGTTAGGTTGCGATAATTTTTAAATTTTGTTAAATATTATTATGTTAATGTAAAATTAACATTGATATGTTTGAAAAAGTGTGAATAGGTTACTTTTGTAGATATTTTACTGTTGTTAAATAGGTAACTTTGTTAATGTTTGCAGTTTATTTGTGTGTAAGGCATTTTAGGTTTCTTGTTGTACATAATATTCTTTGTCCAGGATACGATATGTTAGCTTTATTGATGTTAAAACTTTGACACGTTAGCTTTTATTTGTCGGTCAGTATGAAAGATAGGCTAGGTTATGATATTTTTGTTATGTTTATACAAAAATGACTACCAAAATATTACTTGAATCAATAGATCATGGATGGGTAGGAGGGGTTGGTTTTTCAGTTTGATTTACTGATTTACTGATTTACTGATTTAGGGTCAATAAAACGTAAATTTTTTACGTTATAAACATAAAATGAATGACAATTTTAGTAATAAAAAAATGTTTTAAACAAATAAAACAAAAAATAAATAAAACTTTTAAAAATATATATATTTTTTAATGAATAAAATTTAAAATAGATAAAATTTGAAAAAAAAAGTTTAAAACAAAATAATTTTTTTAAATAAATAAATTTAAATTGATAAATAAAAAAGTTTTAAAACAAAATAATTAAAAAAAACATTAAAATAAAATAAAAAAATAAAATTTGAAAATAAATAAAATTTTATTCAGCGAACTTATTTTTATGCCATGTTTATACAAAATGATACCCAAAATATGACTTGAATCAATAGATCAAAGACCAATAGATCATGGATGGGTTGGAGGGGTGGGTTGGGTGAATTGCTTTACTGCTTTAGGGTCAGTAAACTATTACACTTTAGTATGATATTTTATACAAAGAACTTAATTTAATATTATGTTTATACAAAAAAAAGACACCAAAATATGACTTGAGTCAATAGATCAATAGATCAATAGATCAATAGATCATGGTTGGATGGGAGGGGTGGGGTGGGTGGTTTGCTTTACTGATTTACTGATTTACTGCTTTAGGGTCTGTAAAACGCAATCATTTTACGTTATAAACATAAAATGAATAAAAATTTTAATAAAAACTAAATGTTTTAAACAAATAAAAGCAAAAATAAATAATTGTTTTTAAAATATATATATATTTTTATAAAAATAAAATTAAAAATAAAAAAAATTTGAAAAAAAGTTTTTAAACAAAATATATATTTTTTAAAATACATAAAATTAAAATAAATAAATCAAAAAAAGCAAAAAAAAAAAGTTTTAAACAAAATAATTTTTTTTAAAATAAACAAAATTAAAATAAATAAATAAAAAACACAAAAAAGTTTTAAAACAAAATAATTTTTTTTTAAAATAAACAAATTTAAAATAAATAAATAAAATAAAAAAAGTTAAAGCAAAATAATTTTTTAACAAAAATAAAAAATAAAAAAATAAAAATTTAAAAATAAATAAAAAATTAAATTAAAAAAACAAAGTATAAATGTAATTATAGATAGCAAACAAAATATACCTGTTTCAACATTAGAATAAAGTATATTAGTTAATGTTTATATAAAGAAAATGAGATTTGAGAATATAAATGTCAGTCTTCAACATTTAGAAAACGGGTTATCTTTGTGAGATGCAAAACAAATGACGGCTAGTACATGATTGAACAGTACATGTGAACAGTAAAGCTGTATTAGGTTAAGATAGGCAATATTATTAAAAAAGATGGGTAGAGAGGCTTTTTAATTAATAAGCTGTTTGTGCTAGGAATCATATATTATATGATTATATATATATATATATATAATATATATATATATATATATATATATATATATATATATATAATATATATATTATATAATATAGCACGATATATTGTAACGTATGTAATAATAGCATAATTCATCTATTTTATGTGTAAAACCCTTTTTATGGGGTAAAACCCCGTTGGGTGTTCGGTCCCCCCTCTTCATTTGGGAGCCTCACCTATTTCTGATTCCTCTGAAATCATCTATTGTCTTCCTTTCTCCATCCTCTTTTTCTCTTATGTACTCCGTGCATTTCTTCTTCTTTAATTTCAGTTGGGAACATCTCCAGGGAGGGATCTCCAGGACAACCACTTGAGGTTCTGAAACCCACATATTTGGGATCTACGATCTTATAAACATATATAAGGACACCAATATTGTATTATTAAACGAATGTTTACTAACTCGGCACTGCACCGCACTGTACCGCACCGCACCGGCTCATTTAATCCGGTACTTAACTCAAGCTACGTACTCTAATTCATTCATCCTCTTCTATGCACTCGCTAAATTTCATCTATCTACGAGCATTTTCCTATTTGGAGGTCCAGCACCCTCCTCCTGGGGGTGCGTGGATACATAACCTCATCTACGATGCGATTATGTCATCACCAGCTGGGTTAGCAAATTTGAGGGGTATACGTCAACTAGAACTCCCCTAAATTGAGGGGAGAAGAAAAGTGTGGGTTATAAGACTTGTTCCTAACCTTCTAAAAACTCAAATATCGGTCAACCTGACCTCAAAATTGATCTCACTGACCTTAGGAAACCATAATTTGGCACATCAAGCGTAAAAATCTAACGATTTTAGAGAAAATCCAAGTCATGTCGGCATTTGACTTAGATTTCCTGCTCCAAACGCCTCACCGACCTCAAAATCGACTTCCCCGACCTCAGGAACCCCTAATTAGACGTCTCAAGCGTCAAAATCTAACGATTTTAGAAAAAATCCAAGCCGACCCCAAAAACACATAATTTGACATTTCAAGCGTCAAAAACGCTTGAAATCCCTAAAAACGCTGGAACTTGCGGTACAACGCAGAGATGGGGATTCGAACCCCAAATTGGGGCTCGAAACCTCAAATTTTGGGATCAAGGATCCCAAAATCGGACTCAGCGGGAAAAAATATACACTCTGGGCTAGTCAACTAAAAAGAGCCAAATCTTAATTTGTCTTTTTTTGTGGCGCCATTTTGTTACTTTTGTGGCGCTTTTTTGCTGATTTTTGTGGCGCATTTTCTGCTGCCGAACTCGCCCCCTATACTACTCAGGTTTTCAAAAATTCCGCCATGAAGGCATATACTTCTTAAAGGTAGATCATGGGCTCCGCAGAAAATTATGTGTATTCTCATTTGCACCAATATCATGGTAATAGCGTCTGAACTCTTTAGGCTTGACAAGTGCTCCTTAATATCTTGCTGCAGCTCTTCTGCAAATGGTTCTTCACAGAAGACCTCATTCAGACGTTGGAACGAAGCTATATCTCCTATCTTAACTTTTCTCGCCCAAAGAGCTAGCTTGTCGAGGAAAGCCTTGATGGCATCTGTTTGCATTATGATGGTGGTATCTGGGTCCTGTAGTTGCTGGTTGAGTCGGTATAAAGCTTCAAACACGTCTGCTAAATAGGCAAGATTACACTTAATAGCTCTCGAATGTCCTTTAAAAACTGTTCCATCTCCTTCCCTTGATCTGCAAGAAATGTTTGCAATTCATCAAAGAGCTCAAATACACGAGCAAAAACATTGCCCTTTGATAACCAGCAAACAGATGTATAGAAGAGGAGGTCTTGGTGGGAAGAACCCCTGTCTTGGTGCAACTGACAAACAGTATGTTGTTGAGTGCTCGTCCTTTGATATGGTTGACGATGCGGATCACAGTTGCGAAGGTGAGTTCGAGGGCAGCAAGGAGTGTCTTGGAGGCAAGTGCCTCACGGTTGATCACACAGTGTTTTTTAATTACAGTCTGATTCTTCTTCTTGACCAGAGCCCTAAATCCTGACTTGGAACCGAGCACGTTAGGAGCTTCGTCCGTGCACACACCAACCAACTTTTCCCACGAGAGATTTTCCTCTTGAAAGAAGTTGGAAACGATGTTTATGACATCTTCAGCCTTTGTAGTTGTTATCGGTGGCTTACAGAAAAGGAACTCCTCCTCAATCCGATTTCCGAACAAACCGAACATAAACCAAAATTTGCGAAAGCTGTGTGACGTCTGTTGTGTTGTATTCAAAGAAAGAATTTTCGTATTTTCTCCGTCCTGAAGTTGAATCTGGACATTTCATAGATGCTCTGCTTAACCTTTTGTCCGAGAACATATCTGACTAAGCTTGTTGACACAATTATGATCGAGGACAAGACGAGCAGCCTCTATCATGTAAGGTTTAACGAATGTCTCCAATTGTGTGTGGCTTCTTCTGCTTCGTCATAAGAAGGGAGATCCTGTACGAGACCTCGACGATCTTAGACTGTTGAAAGAGAATTCGTGTTCCATGATCCAATCTTGACCGCTTTAGCTGGTGTTCTTTAATTTTGAAGTATGACAAATCCTTGCTCACCACTTCCGGATGAACCATTTTGAGATGCTCCTTCAGCTTGAACGGCTTCATGCTCTCATTAGCAAACGTTTTCTTGCAGATTACGCACTGTGGCAATTGAACAGCTGAAAAGACAAAGGTTTTGGAGCACTCTCATTTGTATGCGTTTCTTAGACATTTAAAGGATAAAATTTTCAGCATTAAAAATAAATGTATAAAATAAAATTAATTACCATGACTTTTAGCCTTAGCTAAATGAGCCGTTCGAAAGATATACCCACTTCTACGTTTCACTACGAAGATCACACACACACACAACAACACACACACACACCACACACCACACACACACACACACACCAACACAACCACACACACACACACACACTTAAAGACCAATATAACTATATATGAAAGTTCAGCCTGATGCTTGTGGCTATTCAAAATATTCTGAAATGTGTCTTATCCAAACCCCCTGCCCCTTACAGAAAAAACTAAACCACGTCCCCATAAAAAGATATAAAATTTTAGTGTCCGCGATCATAAAAACAAATAAAATAATATTAATAAATATTTGTGTTTTGTGTAATATGAGTAATTAGATAACGAAATCAAAATAAGATTAGAAAATAATAATTAAAAACTATGGATCACTAATAATATAAAAGAATATATATAAAAAAATCACACTCACTGTATTTATATAGATGAATATGAATAACGTTGGTACTCACTTAACTCCAGGTGGCCGCTGACTGTCTACTAGTATTGCACAA
>JABUQX010108224.1:12500-15000 GCA_015478945.1 Trachelipus rathkii | reverse complement strand
TCTCTTTCGTCCCATTATCGACCTATTCTGACCTCACACTCCTATCAAAACGCCGGCAAAATCCCTACTACAATACCCCCGCCCTGATATCGAGACCCATCGATAGCGCCAGTCGATCACTCTCCTACTCATCTATACGTCGGCAATCGTACCCCTCTGTACATATTAGCATCTCGGACTCCATGCAACAATACAAGGCACTATTCAACACAAACTCCTCAGCCAAAACTATGCCTAAACCAACATTGCTACCTCTCCATCTTATCTCTTTAGATCCCTATGCACACCGTCAGCTCATTACTCCTCGCTCTTCAGAACGTCGTCATGATGAGATGAGCTGCCACTTCATCCAACGACACCTTCTCGCATGTGTTATCCCGGAGCCACTCTTAACGAATACCCGCCCTAGCATAAGCGCGGATCGTACCTAATACTAGATGTACACTATCCTTGCGCATGAAGCCCAGAACATGAATCAGAACCTTAATGAGATAGGTATAGAGTAGCTCCTATAGCACGAAGCAGCGTTCTCTTAGGAGAGTGAGAAATTGCACTAGACAGTTGGCTGTCTTCTATAATCCAACTCAATTATATCACAACTCAGTTCGTACACTGACTGAATCCATTCCACCCGGAAACCTTATCTCATCCAGATTCACGCGAAGTACTAGCACAATCCTGCGGAAGATTATAATACGTATTCGCACGGCAATGCTACTCAGAAGTAAATCAAAACGACATAGGAGCATGAATTGACAAGGAAGTGTTGTCTGGCGAGACATATCTAAGGATGTCCGCATACATCGACGTCGTATTTACCTACAAGTGTCCCGTGATCTCTACTAGTTATGAGCAGTGAGCAAACTATTCACAATCTAATGCAAAGTACTACCGAAACTAAGTAGTGAACTCTTAACGACACTGACATACCACTCTTTTCGTTTTGTATCGCAGTTATAGCCTCATCACTCTTGACAGAAAAGAAGCACGTATCGCCCCTATTTCAACAACAGCGATATCTTGAGTGATTTTAATAGAAAACATACATCAAGTAAGCAAGATGACACAGGATTGAAACCAAACAGGAATCGGCCAGTTCTATGTCGAGAAGCTGAGTGACGCTTCATATACTCGGTCATAATCGCCTTTTTGAAATATTCCATAGACGCCCACCCAACGCAAGTCTCCATCCAGAAAATTTCCTGAGACGCGGAACAAACCCCATAAATCCATTGATCGAACAAGATATACGTCCAGTCACGACCCCTCGAGCCTCCTTGCATAAACCCGTACTGTCGCTACCATCGGAAAAAGAATATAGATCCTGCAGCACACGCCATCTTAAGAAATCGAGAGTGAGAAGGTCTATCAAAGATTCGCAAGTTTTACGAACGGTCTTGCGGTAGTTTTCACCAAGGGCCTTTGCGTTTCTCTTTTTTTACGAGCCGGCATTCCTTCTTTCTGGAAATATCTGGTTCGACATTGCGTTTCCAACCTTCTACGTTCTAAATGTATAGCAACCGTTGTTCAATTTTGTTTATCAAGCGTGACGTCAGCACGAAAGCACCACTTCCATCAAAAAACTCGGGAGGACGCCATCAGGGACACCCCACCTTCCTAAACGATCAAAAGATTCCAGGAGTCCATGCACCCGATCCAAAATGTAATCACCAGCCAAAAATGGGCCCCAAATTAAAGGGAGAATAAACCCCCCTCTACCCTCTTCGGCGATGGGGGAACGAATGAGAAAGCAAGTGCAGTGGAAGCACAGCAGAGATTGTAGTGCCAGATCCGTTCTAGGACTCTTGGAGTCTAGAGGAAAATAGGAGGTCGAATAGATTCACTGTTTCATTGAGAATAGCAAACAGAACCAACGAGACATTGAATAAGAGAGAAAGATAGATTTACAGAATTTGTTAAGATTTTTTGCAAAGAGGCCATAAAGATAATCAGCTAGGAAGAATTCAAGGAGAGTGTTAGCGCACGTTTCTGTTGAGAAATCCCGCTTGCTCGACGAAGAGTCAATCCTGCAACGATTTCAAGCGTCTGAATCGAATAACTTAGCAAGAACGGATGGCTAAGAAACGAGTAATTTCTATTCCACCCCCGTATACGCACTTGGCTCTAGCCCGCTATATCACTTACCAGCGTAGCAGAGCACGATTAACTTTTGATGATTTTAGAGTCTGCCGGAAACGAAATTTAGATCTCTCGTAGAAAAAATGGACATGAATCTGTCTCTCATCACCCAAGAGCTATACGATCTTACTAGCCTCCACCCTTATCGGTCACAAAGCTTCCAAGAGTCGTCAAACCCTAAGTCCGTCAAGCTCTGTCATTCCAATTATAAGCTAGATTGAGCTAGAAGGCGATCGCCGTGACTATAAGATAGCTTCCACTCATACAGCTCGCCATGAACCTCTCAAACACGAGAGCCTAGTTATTACTGACCTATCTACATGACTTATAGCTATTCTTATATGATATATTAAATACTATA
>JABUQX010108224.1:0-2500 GCA_015478945.1 Trachelipus rathkii | reverse complement strand
TTGTTGCTGAACTGTCACCTTCATGGTCTCATCAAAATTTATGTTAACAGATGTTGTATTGTCACTTCTTCGTTTTTGTTCAACCTGTTTAGTGCTGTTCGTTGTCTCACTGTAGCCATCGAACACAACAGTGCACTTGTTACCATAGTGATTTTTAACATAACTAATATACTGCTTGCATACATCGGAAAAAGTGGACCCAACATTCCACTTAACACGATGTAGAAGGAAGCCACCGTCAATCACATTTGCCGTTACCTTGAGATCCAGTGGCGTTTCATAAACTGGGAAAAATTCGTACAGGGCAGATTTTTTGGCTTTCCTCGTTCCGTTTTCATTGAAGAGAGATAATGGAAAAAGTGTCCATTCGTATCTCAACAGATCCTTTAAGTCTTCATCACTTTTTTTGGTGATGGCAATTCTCTGAAAAATGAGAGGATAAACAACTTCCATTACATTGTTGATTTTGACCGTACAGTTCATATAAGCCAAGGATAATACTTTCTCCTTCCGATTCTGCTTCACATCTCCAAAGTTTTACCCAATGACCTTTGTCATAGTGGCCTTCCCCACTTTCAACACTTTGTGACAATTTACATTGCTGTTTCCAACAATGCCTGTTGGAAGAGACACCACAGGAGGTAATTTTGGAAAAGGACAATGGTGACTGAACCAATCAGACAACTTCAGCCTATCCGCTTCATCCCTGGTTTGTCGTGACTGACGATAGTCTACATGCTGTTCTCCAATTGAAAAGTGCAACCCTGCAAAATCCTCTAATGAAGAGCAAATGGAAGTACTTATTGCCGCCCCACCAACCCACTTAGCCAGCACAGAATCGATAATCCCCCTTCCCCTTGTTAGCCCACCAGAGCTCTTCATAGAACGCATAAGATTCTGTTCTATCGTCATATCAGACCAGACCCCACACCCAGGGTCATCTGATCTGGATACTATAAAGTTTGCGTCCTTGGCAAAAGTCTCAAACCCAAATGGATGGGTGGATTGAAGAGCCCTCATATCCTGTAGATACATGTGAGAAAACTTGGCATACTGTAAGTATCCACTACTATGAAAAAAGGGAATCATCTGCTGGATACAGTCAAGGAGAGACTCCCAATCACCTGAGCGTTCAGCTGCTATGAAATTTTCATAATGGATACCATGTCAAAATACAGCACCCATAAAATAGCAGTGGGTCCATTTTCTTTTAATAAGTCCAGTTTATCTTTCAATTTTTCTTGGAGAGAAGCAAGTTGAGCAATTCTCTTGAGTACATCATTAGTCAATGTCTTATCTTTTGGGTAACTCACTACTTTACTGATTTCAGCCTTACTTCATGCTTCTGACACTCTTGTGCGGCATACTTGAGAGCTGTATAGATTGTGTTGTAGTCACTTGGAGGTGCATTTATAAATGGTAAAGGCAATATAGCACTCCTTTTAGGACTACCTTTCTCACAGAGACTACGCATACAGCCCTTCCACTCTGCAATGTCTGGAATCCCAAGCCACTTTCCAGTCATCCAAAGCACATCAAAAAAGCTGGGCACAGGAACATCTACAAGAACCTCTTTTTGTACCTGATGGCTTTCTCTTGGAGAAGAACTGCTTGCAACAGTTATCATGGTAAATGGCATCAAAAGCCACCAAATCGGCAGTACCAATCCGGGTTGTTACTTCTTTAGCCCATTTGTCTTCTCGAATGCCTGCATGTTTTAATACAGATTCTTTCATAACTCCAGTTCGTACTGAGTAAACGACTTCACGTTGGGAAATAGCTAGTTTTTTTTTGTTTTTCATGAAATTCCCTATCAATAATTTTAATGCAAAAAAAAAAAACACTTGGTTTTGAAATCGAATACAGGCTGACTCGAGGGAAGAACTCTGTTAAGGTCTTCTTGTGATGTTGATGGCTGTGTCGAGGATTTTCTCAAATAAGCTGCAATACTTTGGGGTCTAGTGTTAATGTTCTGACAAAGTATGAACAACTAATAGTCTTTACCCTTGATTTTAAGAATTACTCTATATTATTTCAACTGTCCTGTTTGTTAAACTCAATATTTCTGAGATATCTAGGAAAAGTGAAAAAAGACCCTTAAATGGGTCCCCCACCCCCGCATACCCCCCCCCTCGGGAACCTTTAGTAACTTGCACTGTAGAACTACTACGAACAAATGATCCAATTTCAAAACTCCGTATTTTTCACCGATCATCATTTTTTGTCTAATTTGACTGCTATAATCTCCAAATTCAAGCCAATGGTGGGTGTTAAGGATGGACACGAAATGTAACCTTTTGTCAAGTTTCTAATTGGAGTTCTGAATCTCGTCTCTATGGTTAATGTTCTCTGCTACATAGAAATCATCTGTTCTGCATATTAATCACCCTCTGAAATTCTTTGACTATCTTAAACTCCTCCAAATAAAACCATTCTCATTTCATTTCTCAAAAAACATCATTTGGCATTCAATGTTCATATCTATATCTCATATCTCCTC
>JABUQX010108223.1:10000-11141 GCA_015478945.1 Trachelipus rathkii | reverse complement strand
TACAATAAGGGAACTGTGAAATTAAGAAACAAATTTGAAATTTTAAAAAAAAACAAAAAAAAAAAAAAAAAAACTCCCAAAAAACAAATAAATTAATTAGAGTTCCTTCGAGCCAAAAAAGCCTATCTGGGAAAAATATAAAAAAATTGCAACTAATATTTATTCCATGCTCAGCCTGTGTAGACGTTCGTACACTTGTTTAAAAAATGGTACCGATTTTTATTTAAGGCCAATAGAAAGATCCAAAAAAATTATGCGCAACACGAAGGAGCCAAATGAAATCCGAAAAACATTTGAAGACGATTATATACAAATTTCAAACTGGAAATATTTCATTACGCCCATAGAGAATTGTTATAAAAATTTAATTCACCAATAAACTTATTATATTCCTACACGATTTTTACAGTTTTAGCTAATAAATCAACACTCTCCGGGTTGGTGTTACAAAAAATTTTCCTACTTTTAAGGAAAAACTGGGAAAAAGAATTCATAATTTAATATAATAAGAATAAATAATTTAAACCATTCTCTTTCAATAATTAATTCCAGGGGGAAAAAGATGACCAGGAAAAAATCTACAGCGATGCTACTTAGTTGCAAAAACAGCAGGAACCCAAAATAATCAAATGAGTAGAAAATGTTGAAAGGAGAGGCTTTGTTGTGGAAATTAAATCAAGGATATTTCACATGCAGGGTTGGACTGAAAATAGGGGAACAACGAGAACTACCCACTATTTGAATTAATATATATTATGTGACATATTGATCTAAAACCTTTCCCAAGTAGAGATGTTTAATCATTTTAAAAAAGCAAACATTATTGCCAGGCGATATATATAATATATGATATATACTATATATATATAATATATTATATTATAATATATATATATATATACCTATATATAATATTATATATATATATATTTATATAGAATATTATATATATATATATATATATATATGGAGAGAGAGAGAGAGAGAGAGAGAGAAGAGAGAGAGAGAGAGAAGAGGGAGAGAGAGAGGAGCAGAGTCAGAAGAGTGAGAGGATGAGTAGAGAGAAGAGAAAGAGAAGAGAAAGAGAAAGAGGAAAGAGAGAGAAGAGAGAGAGATAGAAGAGAGAGATTAGAGAGAGAGA
>JABUQX010108222.1:32500-48206 GCA_015478945.1 Trachelipus rathkii | reverse complement strand
CAGGCGACTTCATCCGAAAGCTCACTCTCTAAATAAACTTTTTAGGTTTATTTGAGGGCGTCATCCTAAAATCTATATATATTTATTAAACTCTACCGAATAATCAACGTGTTAGAAATCGAAATAATATTAATACTTTTGAAAACTCATCTACTCAAAATACTGTTCAAAACTCAGTCATAATAATAATAATAATAATAATTATAATAATAATAAAAATAATATAAAGATACAGCCTCTCTCTCCTTTTCACTCGACTTATGATAAAAATAATAATAATAATAATAATTTAAAGATAACTTTCAGATCACATTCGCGTTCAGATAAAATAGTAATAATATAATAATGGTAATACATAACTGATGTACACTTTGAGAGGAAATCAAATATTAAAGTCCTCAAAGTAACTTTGGAAAATTTGGACATGACCCTGAGGCGCCTTCCTCCGAAGGTCACCTTCAAATAAGATTGTTAGACTTATTTGAAAATGTGATTTCAAAAAAATATAATTTTTAGTAAGCTTTAAATAATAATACTACTAATAAAAACTTTTCGCCAACAGGGCTTTTTTCACCGGGTCTAGATACCCAAGTTAAGATAAAGAGAAATAATAATAAAATAGCTTATGTTTCCATCGCGTCTCAATACTAATGGAATAATTAATAATAAATAATAAAAAAACTTTCACAACACCTATTCATTCGCGTTCAAAAGAAAATATAACTATTTATAATAATAACTAAAAAAAAAACTTTCACAACACCTATTCATTCCAGTATTAGGCCCCACGAAAAACACGGAGCAAACCAGAATGCTAACATTAGCCTATATTCCCCGAATAACGATTAGGCCTGAGTTACTACCAAAAAATGATATTGTAGTAAATTTTGTTTTTAACCAAACCTTTCCTAAATGTATTTTCCTGTAAAGTTGAAATTTGTAAGAATTTATAAATAATATGTGCAAGAAAGTAGGACTTACCAGCTGAACGCAAAAATATGGGAAGTGGAACAAAACACATCTGTACAGAACTCACGTGTAAAAAAAGTGATTTCTCATGGCGAAAGGTTTTGCCGGCGTGTGGAAAATAAAAAGGGGGGGGTGGAGATGGTATTCCCTTAAAATTGGGGGAGTCTCTCAATAAACAAAGGCTTTGAGATCTACGTGGGGAAATGGGGAAAGTAACGGGCGACGCTTTAATAGCAAATAAAAAAAAAGGGGAAGATGGGGGGGGGGGTTTGAGATTTATCTATAACATTTTTATATATATAAATAAAAAAATTATGCTTTGAAGGAAAGAAATCTTTTCCTTCAAAATTAACTATGCAAAAATAATTTTTTATATATATATATATATATATATATATATATATATATATATATATATATATATATATATATATATATATATATATATATATATATATATATATATATATATATATATATATATATATATATATATATATATATCTATATATATATATATACTCTCTCTTATATTTTTGAAGTTTCCGGCAATTTTGATGGATGAAGATTTCTCTATGTTCTCTCTTGAATTATGAAAACTTTTTCAAAACTCTTTTGTGGTTAGAAGAATTACAGCATGAATTGGACGTTCAATTTTACAAGAAAGTTGGCATTACTCTAAATTTTCCGGCGAAGGATAGAGTTAGGATTATTGCTGGTGGGTTTAACGTAAGTACTATTTTTAGTACACGCACACACCTCACTTGTTTACTATATATATATATATATATATATATATATATATATGCTATATATATATATATATATATATATATATATATATATATATATATATATATATATATATATATAGTGATGTACGCTGGGCAAATGCCCAGTGGGCAGGCATTTATAAAATGGGCATTTGTCCAGGCATTTGCCCATTTCATAAATAACCCAAAAACTGGGCATTTATAAAATTATCAGTAAAAGATTAATTATTGACAGCATTTGAAAAAAAAACATTCAAAATAATAGTTATTTCATTTTTCGCATTTGTATTTATGTATTTTATTTGTATTTATATATCGTCATCATCACCCACCTTCCCTCCCCAAGACTGGGGTAAAGTGCCAACATACACCGGAAGCAGAAAAGTAGTAGAAGAATATGACGCAAGTCGAAAATTAAGCACAACTTACCGTCCCCTTTATACCTTTTAGTGAGAACTAGTTACAGACAAGAAAATCAACCCTAGAGCTTCCACGGGATCGCAACAGACCCTCACAATGGCATCTCGTCAAACATTAGAAACAGAAATAAAAATACAGTAAGAAGCCACATGGGCTTATCAAGACTGTCCCAGTCAAACCAACAGAACCAATCACCAAACAACATGTTCATGCAAATCCACAAAGCATCCTAGGGCTTGTCAATAACTTATAGTATACACAAAGTCTAAAATGCTCATGCAAATCTAAAACATCCTAGGGCTTGTCAATAACACATAGTATACACAAAATCTACAACTAAAAGAAAAAAAAAACATAGCTAAAGTACCGCCAACCACACACTACACAAGCTTTAATAACTTTATGGTAACATGCAGTTTAACCTTAACTACTGTAACTAAAAACCACCAATTTGCTTTACTAAAATAAACTATATGACACACAAACCATCCATATACCTATCAATCCTTTCTTAAATACTGCACTCAAGTCATTTATAACAACTTGCAAAAATTCCAAAATTTAACGACCCTGTTGCTGAATAAATGCTTTCTTACATCAAGATGGCATGCTTTCTTCTTAATTTTCTTACTATACCCTGGTCTCCCGTCCGTGCTCTACTAAAAAAAAAATTTATTGGTCTCTGTATTATACATTGTCAGTGTACAAATGTTGTAAACTTGAATCAACATATCCCCTCCTGAATCTCCTTTCTACAGAAAACATTCCTAACTCCTTCAGCCTCTCCTCATAGCTCTTACCCTCAAACCCAGAAATCACTTTTGTGTCTCTACATTGTGCTCTCTCTAGCATATCTAAGTCTTTAAATAAAGGATCCAAACTTGTGCACAATACTCTAATACTGGCCTAACATAGCTATTATACAGTTTTCTTATAACTTCCTTGCTCTTGCAAACATTATTACGCTTTTATTACTTATGCCTTGCTCCTTATAACACCTAAATCTTGCTCCCAAACACTGATTAGCTACTTTCAAATTACTGCTTATAATCACACCTAAATCTTTTTCTTGGTCCACAGACTCAGGCCAATTCCCATTCACATCGTAGTTAAAACTTTTATTTGAAGAAACTTAATTCATTAATTCATTTGCCACTTATCTGCCCACCCAAAAAGTTTATCAAGATCATTTTGAATATTTATACATCCTTCACTATTCCCTACTGAGGTAGCCACTTTGGTATCATCTGCAAACTTAGAAACCTTACATTTAAGTCCTTGGTCTAAATCATTTATATAGGTATATGAGGAACAATAGTTACCCCAGCACTGAACCTAGCAGGACACCACTCTCTATTTGATGACTTATTGCCATTTATTTGTACACACTGTTTTCTATTCCACAACCACTCTTTAATCCAACCATGTACCACTCCACCTATACCTCTTGACAAACTTCTTCATCAGGCTTATGCGGGGCCACATTTTTACCCCCTCACAAAACCCCAGAATTCATTCTTATTATGAACCTTTCTTCTCGCCTCTTCCAAACTCACATTTCTCTCCTCCAGGAATTCCTTTACTGACTCAATCCACTTTTTCTTGGTCTCCCAGCCGGTCGATTCCCAGCACACTCACCACCATACATCCACGGCAACCAACCGACTATCATCCATCCCTTTCACATGACCAAAATCCATTTCAATGTAATTTCATTTATTCTCTCATTTACCCTTTCTTCACACCACACAACTCTCTAATATGTTCATTTCTCATTTTATCAATTCTCACGCCTAACACGTTCCTTAGATTGTCCATCTGAACACATTGCACTTTAGATCTATACCTCTTATTCCAGACCATAGTCTCATTAGTCATTACTATACTTTAACACAGGTAACAACATACCCTCATGTAAGACCCTAGCATACTCAAGACTTAATCCCTTTGCATCAAAGATTTAATTGTATCAGCCACCTTCCTGCCATTCACAACTTTTCTACCACACTCTCTGCATCATGCGTTCCCTTTTCATCAAAATATATACTATTTGCAGACACTTGTTCCAACTACTCACCATCTAACATAACTTCACACCGAACTGTCCTCACTCACAACCAACCTTACTCTTATCTATGTTTACTTTCAAACCCCTCCTTTTACATACCCTGCAAATCTCTATACCAATCTTCTTAAACTCTTCAAATTTGCCACACAAAACCAAATCATTCGCATATAATAGGTAGGGCACCCTTCACTCTCTTCCATTCTCCATTATTCTAACACCATCCCCAGCCACCCCTACCTCTAATTCTTCATAACCCCATCCACATACAAATTGAATAACCAATGAGTCATAACACATCCCTGCTCCTCCGCTATTAATATTAAACCAATCACTTTTGATTATTTATTCTTACACACGCTTCCCTATCGTCATACATACTTTTGATTCCATTCAGGAGCCTACCAACAACATCATATTTCAGTAGCACCTGCCACAGAGCTTTCCTATTAATCCTATCATACACCTGTTGCAAATCCATAAAACCTAAATACAATTTATTCTTCTTCTTCTCCATTTTCTTCATCATTTGTTTCAATGTAAGATTTGATCCACATCCTCTATCACTTCTAAATGCACTTGTTCTTCACCAATCAGACCTTCAGTCACTCGACTCACTCTTTCGACAAAAATACTCAGCACATATCTTCTCTACAACACTCAATAAGCTAATTACTATAATTCCTACAGTTATCCAGTATCCCTTACCCTACTATTACTGCTCTCCTCAATCCCTCGGAACTATACCCCATAAAAAACTTTGTTACACAACTTCCAGATCCAATCAATCACCATCCCATTCTTGATCATTTCACTGGTAATTTCATCTATACCTGCCAGATTTAATATTCTTCAACTTTCTCACTCTACCCGTGCTCTTCCTTTCTACCTACTCTACTATCTACTACTCTCTCTCTCTAATATACATAAAATGCTTATTCTCCTTGTACCATTAAAACAACAAACATTCATTATCACCTCTTCATTAGTGCCAATGTTATTTTAGTTTTCAAAGTTCTTTCCACACTCCCCCTCACATTCATTTCATCAATTACGAAGCACCATCCCTATTTATTATCCTAAGCAGATTCCCCTTATTCTCATTCGTAACCTTATATATATATATATTTATATATATATAATATAATATATATATACTAACATAATAATAATAATAATAATATATATATAACTAATAATAATAATATTATTTAATAATATAATAATAATAATAATAATAATAATAATAATAATAATATATAATAATAATAATAATATCTTCTTCTTCTTCTATAGTACTTATGGTATAATAATAATAATAATAATATATAATATATATATATATATAATAATAATATATAATAATAATATATAATATATATATATGTAATAATAATAATAATAACAACAATAATAATAGCCAATAACATAATAATAATAATATGTATATGTATGTATTAAAGTATAATAATAATAGCCAACAATAATAATATGTATATATATATATATGTAATAATATATATATGTAATAATAACATAATATGATAATATATGTATATATGCTGTATATGTAATATGTAATAATATGTAATATAAGAAATGCAATTATAATAACTAATAATATAATAATAATAATATATAATAATATAATAATAATAATATAATAATATGTAATAATAATTTACGCTTCAACGTGTTTCATATTTTTATATAATAATAATAATAATAATAATAATAATAATAAAAACTGGCATTTAGATCTATATTTTGATATATATATATATATATATAATATATATGTATGTAATAATAATAATATAATATGTAATATATAGCATAATAATAATAATAATAATATGTATGTATGTATAAATCTTAATAATAATATAATAATATATATATATCATAATATATATATAATAATGGTAATATAATAATAATAATAATAATAATAATAATATAATAATAATATAATATATATAATATATACTATATATATATATATATATATATATATATAATATATATATATATATATATATATATATATATATATATATATATATTAAAAGTTTAAATGCCCTCTAAAATGCCCAAATTGGACAAATGCCCAGATAAATGCCCAGGGCATTTGCCCAATTCTTAAGTGTCCAGGCATTTACCCATCACTATATATATATATATATTGCCCCTGGGCTCCCCTTATTTGGGGGGTTCAAGTCATTTCCAGAAACTAAGCAACCTTCACCGGGCAGAGCCACAGGTATTTTATTGTGGTGATTTGATATTGTGTTTTGTACGGAATGTGAGTGTTACACCTCAACAGGAGGTGTTCAACACTTTCAGGTTTTAATAAGCATCTTAGGCAAATTGGGGATGGGCTTTCTTGAGATCGAAACTTATGTTTGTTTTCCTGAAAATCTGAGTGATGCCCGGATTTTAATCTAGAAAGCGAGATTTGCATCTTTCGTGGGAGTGTGCTTTGTGTAGAATATATTTCGGGAGAGTGGGAGTTTACGAGGTGATTTGGTGGGCGGTTGTTGAGGTATCGCTGCTTAAAATGTTAACGAGTATGTTATTGATTCAGGAGTATTATTTGGGGGTAGGGGGATGGTTCTAAAGAGTTCACCATAGTAGAGAGCTGCGAAGGAGGAAGGGGATCTTTAACGATGTATAGTGTGTTCTTGTAAGTAGTTATGAAATGAGTGAGAGGGGTGGAGAGTCCTAGCGTAAAACTGAGTTCCTATAATATATATATATATATATATATATATATATATAATATATATATGATAATATATATATAATACATATATATATATATTATATATATATATTATATACTATATATATATATATATATACTATAATATTATTATATATATAATATATATATATATACTATATATATATATATATATATATATATATATTTATATATTTATATATATATATATATAGGGTGGGTCAGAACATTCCTTTTTTTTTTTTTTTAAATTTGTCAATACTATTAACTATTCACGGACGTCAGTATCAAGGTCTGATACTGTGTGCAAAATTTCAAAAGTTGTGCAACGCCCCTACCCCTCGCATACATTACATTACTTTTACCTTATCAATTTTAAAATCAATCTGTGTTGCATATGTAATTTACTACCGATCTTCTGTTTAGCAATGTAAGACATACAACATGCTCACAACATACATACATTAACAAAAATGGGGATGCGAAAGCAATGTTTCTGTTAAAATATCATTCAGCAATATTTTTATTCATGAGTCAGGGAATTCTCATTTTTTTCAATTTGCTTTTTTTTCATTTGATTCCTTTTGATAATGGTTAAGCTATTTAGTTAAAATATATTATAATATATATATATAGTATATTATATTATATATATATATATATATATATATATATATATATAATAATATATATATTATATTATATAATATATTATATTATTATAATATATATATATATATATATTACCGCATTAGATATATATATATAAATATATATATATTATATATATATATATAATAATATATTTATATATATATATATATATATATATATAAATATTATATATCATAATTATATATATAATATAAAACTAATAATATAAACAAACTGGGGTCTCGTTATTCGAATTTAATTCATTCCTGAAGGCAGGTTCAACTACAAGTTCGAGTAAATGAAGTGTAAATTAATTGCCCTTTGTAATTAATAGAAATAGAAAATAATGCATTAAAGGCACCCACCAAATGGAATTTTAAGCTTTAAAATATGTTTTACATAACAAATTATTTTATGTAGTTTATTCTGATTTTATTTATATTTCTTGTAAATTAGTAGTGATGGGACGATTAATCGTCATCGTCATCGGCAAAAAATCGGCATATTTTTTTTAAAACGCGTCATCGTCATCGGCAAATTTCGCCGATTAATTGAACAAATATTAAGATTTTGAATTAATTTTTGAGTCTCAATTTTCTTGATATTAATAATTTGTAATAATAATAATTAATAAATAATAAATAATAATAATAATTAATAATGATAATAATAATAATATAATTATAATTAATTAATAATAATGTTTTATAATATATAGAGTATATATATATATATATATAATATATATATTATATATATTTTATATATATAGTTATAGATATATATATATATTATACTATATATAATATATATATATTTATATTATACTAAATATATATAGTTATTTATATCCCATTTTGCTTATGGTATGTATAACATTCAGTGCCTAATGGTTCGCCTTTCTGTTATGCGTTCATATCCACATTTATCCCCAGACAACATATCATTATACACATACTTAATATCCACACGCCCTCTTCTAGACAAACATCTTACAGACCATCCCTATCCCTGGATATCCATACGTGTAGGGAGAAAAAAATGCCCACATCGTATGTCTGCGTGTCGTAGAAAGGCGACTAAGGGCGCGGTGGTAGTTAGGTTGGGCTGCCTACTACCCACTTATCTTTTTGCCAGGAACGCTAATGCATGCTCGGAAAGTCGTGATCGTAGTAAGCTCCCTTCTATCCTTCGGCGAAATGTATGAATCGTATCTGTATATGAAATGTCAGAGGAATGAATGTTGAGGAGATGAGGAGAGAGGTGATGGATGTATTCAGGAAAAGGGCAAATTTGATTTGCTCGCTGTGACTGGAAACAAAGATGAAAGGAAACGGGGAAAATGAGTGTGGTGTGGTGGGAAATGTGTTTGTGTTTCGTGTGGAAAGAATGAGAGGGGGATAGACAGGATTTGCAATTCTGATGAATGAGTTGTGGTAGTAGAAAGCTATGGTAGATTTTGTGCTGCGTGTGTAGTAGTACTAGAAGTCTTAAGGTTAAATTTAAGTTTAAAAAGGTCAAATTTTGTGGTTGCGAACATATGATCCCATCTGAGGGTAATGTTTGAAAGAGTTAGCGATTTTTCTGGGATAATCTGAATGATGTTTTGGATGGGGGATAGGAGATTCAGTTCATTTGCCAAATATCTGCCCATTCAAGGATTTTTTTACAGTTGTCACCACCACACGGGCAGAGCCCTATCAAGGAGGGGTTGTATTACTCTCAAATTACGCATATGAGCACAGACGCAGGCTTTAAAGTTGGGGAGATTAAATTCAGTAGGAAATACAGAAGATGAAGAGAATTCCACAGAACAGAGTGGTGGGAAAGAAGGAAGCACACAGCAAACTAGCCTGGAGTTACAATGTCAACACAATACCCGTGCGCAGATACAGCACCTATTGTGCTACGAAGGTGTCGGTAAAGGGGGTGGTACGCGAGTATAAGTTCCCTCGAGCACTTGCCGGCTGCGTTACCTACCTAGGATAGAAGATAAAGCACCAAATCGCTTCGCAAAAGATAGAGGGTAAGTGAACTGGAAAGGACAGAACAGTTTATAAGCCTTTTTGCCCTTGACTCGACCCTGTCCAAAATGAAACCAGATCCCCCCCCCCAGATATGAGAGCGCGTACTTCAAAACGGCGGCATGAGACCTGAATGTATTAAGCGGAGCATTAGAGAAAAGCGGGAGAAAGTCTCACAGTCTAAACAGAACTTCCAGATTCTTTGAGGCCGCCCTAGCAACCGTTGTTGATGTGAGGTTTCCAGACATTTTTTTGTTCTGTTAAGGCAAGGATGTTTATATTGTCAACAGGAGAGACGACAGAACCGTGAAAGAGACAGGAAAGTTAGAAGGTATTTTGGAGAGGAGATTTGTAAAAGTTGTTGGGTTTTTAAAGAAATGAAATTTTAATAAAGTTATTTATATCCATCAGCGAGATTAAAATCCAGCGGAAAGATTAAGACGAGAGGCAATTCCAGAAGGAAAAGTGGGAGTAGAAATATCTGATTTGAGTTTAAAGAATGAAGGGCCGAGTCATCGGGAATACGAGGATGGTAGGTAGAAGGTGCAGGTGGAGAAATCATTTATGAAAAAGTTAGAATAAAGTAGGAGATAAGACAACCCTGAGGAAGGAACACCACCACTATTGACAGAAAAGAAGAAGAAGTAGCACCCCATCAACAAACAGCCGATATTGAGCGATTTGAAAGATAACGCGAGATATAAGTAAGCAAAGAGAAGGGGGAAACCAAAGGAGGGGAGCATTGGAGAGCAGTGACCGCGTGCCATACTCCGTCAAATGCTTTTTGGATATGTTCAAGCGCCACCACCCAAGTCTCCCCGTAGTTCCTAGAGCGAAAAAACCACAAATCGGTTAGATAGGAATGTATATCGCCAGTAGACTTCGTTCAACGAGAGCCCGTACTGGCGATCGGAGTGAGTTCCAGATGATTCTAAGAGTGAGTTGAGAGGGTCAAAAGATCTAGATAGGATACAATGGTGAGAGCTTCCAGGGCGATTAGTTAGAAGTATCAGAGCGGCTTCCTTTTTTAGGAATACGGTTGCGACATGGAGAGCTTCCAACACTGTGGAGGGAAAGTTGCTAGTATGAGACATAGAGAATATAGTTGAGCGAGGGCCGAAAGAGATTAGCCTTTTCAGTTGGAGAATTAGCAACAACAATGATTCAGATCGAATAAGGAGGAAGTAGGAGAACCATGTTAGCGCACTTTCCCTTTGATGAAAGCTAGCTTTGCTCGTCGAAAGGTATCCCTGCAACGATTTCTAGCTGAATGAAATTAGCGAGAGTGATGTGAGAACGAGAATTTTTCCACACCCGATAAGGCACTGTCTCTAGCCTGAATGGCCAGAGGAAAAGCACGCATCGAACCATGGATTATGAGAAAGAAAGGATTTAGTTTTAGGAAGGAATGGAATGAGGAAAGAACAAATTTAGCTGAAGAGAATGAACCGCTGCATCCCATCAACGATTACACTCCCACTTTTTATTTTTTAAATCTTTATACATCCATTCATTATTCCTTATTGAGGTAGCCAATTTGCTATATCATCAACCTGGAAACCTTACATTTAAGTCCCTGGGCTAAATATTGTATACATGTATGAGGAACAGCCACTTGACCTAAGAGATCGTTACGGACCACAAACATGTCTCCTCTCATTTCCATTAATAAATACTTTTCATTTCATTGATTAACTATTATTATTATTATTATTATTAATTATTATTATTATTATTTGATTATTATTATTATGATTAATTATTATTATTATTATTATTATTATATTATTATATTATTAGTATTATTGAGACTTAAGGAATAAAAAATTTTGATCGCTAAAATAATTTGGGGAGGTTGAACCCCCTGACCCTCCTGTTCTACAGCCGTATATATATATTATATAGTATATTATATATACTATATAATATATATATATTATATATATATATATATATATATATATATATATATATATATATATATATATATATATATATATATATATATATATATTATATATTTTTTATGAGAGAGAGAGAGATGAGAAGAAATTTTTAAAATAGTTTTTTCAATTAATCGTCATCGTCATCGTCATAGGCAAAATTTGCTCTACAATCGTCAATCGTCATCGGCAAAAATTTCCTAATTTTATTAACACGTACTGTAATTAGTAATAATAAATGATAACGGTAAAATTTAAGGTAAAAGGGGTTATAGTGTACTCGCTTGAAATAGGTTTGATGATGGGCTTGGCTGAAGGAGGAGATGGAGGTAGGTTCTTAGAACCTTTTGGAAGGTGAATCACCTTCCAAAAGAACGTCAGGAACGTCCACTTCGGGTTCCGACGTCCGTTGATTTGTGAAGACATTTCTTCAGTGGTGCCATGTGCAGAGGGCTTGACCCAGAGTTCAAGTGAAACCTGACTTTAATGACCCTTCAAAATGTTCAAGTAGTGGCGCATAACATTGTTATAGAAAATGTCATCACATCTGTCTGAAATTGTCTTGCTAGGAAAAGTCTCCTCTACTATGGTCCCTTAGTCTCCTCTACGACGCACGTAGACATACGATTGGGCAATCTTTCTCCCCACACATAGAGATATGAGTAGTAGGGATGTCTGTAGGATGTTGTCTAGAAGAGAGGTGTGTACTTTAAGTATTGCTGGATAAATAAAAAAGGGTGGTCAGTAATATGTTGCCTGGAGGATGAGTGTGTAAAGAATATGAACGCAAAAGAGAAAGGCGCACCATTAAATAAATGGGAGGTAAATAGGAGAGAATAGCTGGGTTTTGTGAGGGGGGTATGGTTGTGGCCCACCTGGGCCAGGGGATGAACCCTACACTTGACGATTTACCATAGTGAGGAATCCGCGCCCGCGTCCTGAAGCTGTAGGGTGCTTTCTGACTGTGGACGCTTGCTCTTACAATTAATGTTACAGGACGGCGGGCGGTAGGCTGGGCGTTCTTTTCGATTTGTGTTGTATTTTCTTCTTATGCTTCTTTTTTTCTCTACCATTAATTAGTAAGAACTCGTCGCAGTCAGAAAATCCACCCTAGAGCTTCACGGAACCGCGATGGACATTCACTATGGTAAATCGTCAGTGTAAGGGTTCATCCCTTGGCCCAGGTGGGCCACAACCATACCTCCTCACAAAACCCCGCCATTCACTCCTATTAAGCACCTTTATTCTCGCCTCTGCCAAACTCGCATTTCTCTCCTTCAAACATTCGTTTACTGACTCAATCCACTTTTTTTTCGGTCTCCCAATCGGTCAGTTCCCAACACACTCGCCACTATACATCCGCTTAACCAACCGACTTTCATTCATCCATTCCACATGACCAAACCATCTCAACATACTTTCATTTATTCTTTCGTTTACCCCTTTCTTCACATCACACAACTTTCTAATACGACGTTCATTCCTCATTTTATCAATTCTTCTCACACCTAGCATTTCCCTAAGATTGTCCATCTGAACACATTGAGCTTTAGATCTATATTTCTTATTCCAGACCATAATCTCACTACTATACAATAACACCGGTAACAACATACCCTCATGCAAGACCCTAGCGTACTCAAGACTTAGTCCCTTTGCATCCACCAAGGATATAATTGCACCAGCCACCTTCCTACCATCCACAATTTTTCTTCTACACTCTGCATCATCCGTTCCCTTTTATCCAGCATATATCCTAAATATTTAAACTCGGACACTTTTTCAGCTGCTCACCATCTAACATAACTTCACACTGAGGACTGTCCTCACCTACAACCATAACCGTACTCTTATCTACGTTTACTTTTAAACCCCTCCTTTTACATACACACCCTACCAAATCTCTCTACCAATCCTCTTAAACTCTCTTCAAATTCGATACACAAAACCAAATCATACGCATATAATAGGTAGGGCACCCTCCACTCTTTTACATTCTCTATCATTCTAACACCATCCCATGCCACACCCACCTCTAATTCTTTCATAACCCCATCCATACACAAATTGAATAACCAAGGAGACATAACACATCTCTGCCTCACTTCGCTATTAATATTGAACCAATCATTTTCAACTCTTTGTATTGTTACACACGCTTTACTATCGTCACACATACTTTTGATTCCATTCAGAAGCTTACCACGAACACCATATATCACTAACACATGCCATTGAGCTTCTCTATTAATCTTATCATGCGCCTATTGCAAATCCATAAAACCTAAATACAATTTATTCTTCCCCCTCATTTTCTCATTCATTTTTTTCAATGTAAGGATTTCATCCACACATCCTCTTACCACTTCTAAACGCAATTTGTTCTTCACTAATCAGTCCTTTAGTCACTCTACACATTCTTTCGACCAAAATACTAGCATATATCTTCCTTACAATACTCAATAAGCTAATTCCCCTATAATTTCTAGTTACCCTTATCCCCCTTACCCGTATATAAGGGTATTATTATTGCTCACCTCCAATCCCTCGGAATTATGCCCTCCATAGACTCTTTGTTAAACAACTTCCAAATCCAATCAATCACCATCTCGCCTTCGTTCTTGTTCATTTCACCAGTAATTTCATCTATACCTGCTGATTTACCATTCTTCAACTTTCTCACTCTACCCATTACCTCCTCCTTACTAATACCTCATCCCCAAAATATATATTCCTTCTTGCACCATCAAACCCACATACATTCACTATCACCTCTTCATTACTGCCAATGTTATGCAGATTTTCGGTTTTCTCTCCACACTTCTTTCACATCCATTTCATCAGTTACGAAAGTACCATCCATATTCATTAATCTAAGCAGATTCCCATTATTCTCATTCTTAACCTTTCGCGTTTCCTTCCAGAAGAGCTTCCTGTTCCTTTGTAAGTCCCCATTCATCTTCCTTCCAAATTGTTCATTTACCTCTTTCCCCCCCCCCCCTTCTATGTATTCATCTTTTAGTATTTCTTTTTCTATTGAAACCTCATCATTGGCGTTTAGTACATTCAACTACGAATCTTTTTTGTTTTTGACCGCTTGCATCACCTCTTCATTCCACCACTCACTGTTAACATTCTTACTTCCTACTTTAGCTTATCCACATACTTCTTTTGCACTGCTAACAATCGCCTCCTTCATTTGCTACCAGATTTGTTCAATTTCAACTTGTTCACATTCAACTGATTTACTTGCAAGCGCTCTTAGATACTTATCCTTATTACCTTGATCACTGTATTTCTCACCGTTAATTCTACCCATTTCCTTCCTTACACCTTCCTCTCCACTCATGCCCCCACTAACTTAATTTTAGATAAAACAACAGAATGATCCGACAATCCCATACTTAACCCCCCTCATTGATTTAACTTCCAACACATACTTCAACATCTCCTTCTTCACCAACACAAAATCAATCATACTTTTCACTTCGATACCATCTCTACCTACACCAACTCTAGTATACTTATGATGTACACTTGTGTTTAAAAAAAGTATTACTTACACACATACCTCTCTCCTCACAGAAATCAATCACCTTCCTACCATTCTCATTTTCTCCCGACACCCCAAAGCCACCTGTTATGCCATCCCTTTTTTGATCACCTATCCAACCATTTAGGTCACCCAACATAGTCAATCTGTAGCTCCTACTCACTCCATCCAAAACATCATTCAGATTATCCCAGAAAATCACACTCTTTTCAACATTGCCCTCAGATGGACCATATGCTCATCACCCACCACATACCTTGAAACGCTTTTCAAACTTAATTTACCATTGTAGCAAAGTTCTTCAGAACCTCTGCACACACAAATTCTCACCTATTCTGTACCACAAAGTCACTTCATCAGATCGGCCAACTCCTTCTCTCCCCCCCTCTCATTCCTTTCCACATTATCACAAACACATTTCACATCTCACCACCCGTTTTCACCTTTTCCTTTCGTCTTTGTTTCAGTCAAAGCGAGCAAATTAAATTTGCCCTTTCTAAATACATCCATCACCTCTCACTTCTTCTCCTCAACATTTATTCCTCTGACATCCCATGTA